>OZ037765.1:810000-832500 GCA_964035545.1 Bugula neritina | reverse complement strand
TACCAATTAGGCGTTTGTTACCGTTGACAGGAAATCACTCAAAAATTTTTTTCAAAAAGTATGGTCCTCCCAGAAATGTTGTAGCCATAGTTGGTCTTCTGCATTGTGAATTTGTAGCAAAGCATCATTCTTGATTTATATGAATTTCAAAGAGAGATTTATATAGTTATATGAAATTGAGCCTTCACAAAAATTTCTGTATTATATTATATATTTTAGAAGTGATAAAAAATGATAACTCATCTATAGATATCAATGGGGTAGATGATGTTGATTCCAATACAGGCATTTATCAAATACAGCTATCAGATAGAAAAGGGTTTACTCTCAGATGCTACAACAAAAACTTTGGCCTGTCAACACCTGGCGCAGTTATTTCTCGGGAAATTCTCCCAGAATGTGAGTATTCTGCTAAATATGTTATTAAAACAGTTCGCCCTTGATAAGTTGGAGTTTATTTTAATATGTTACAATTTTAACAGATCGTATTAGAATTGTTGGATCAGCATGGAATTTGTTAACTTTGCTAAGCACAGATGAAGTAGTACTAGACTGTGGTAAGCAAGTAGACAGCCGACCACAAGTTGACAAGTTCTACTGGAGAAGACACCCAAATACGATACGAGGGTCAAGTACATATTTTGTGAAGTATGAAGGGTACATGTCTTCTCGGCCTGAACAAATAGGCTGTGCCCCTTATGATGCATTTGGTAAGTAATTATAGTGAATATATAAGTTTAGTCATTTTGACAATTAGCATCTATTGACTATATAGCTATATAAGCTACATATTATCAGCTAACATATTATATATAATTTTTACATCTATATAAGCAGCCTATGATTATTAGCAACATCTGATGACAGGATATAATTCTTAAGTATCCTAAAACGTTATTTACAGTATAAATACTTGCAGATGTTCATAAAAACTCAAATTATATCTAAATTATATATATTATGCTCTGTTTTAGGCAACACAAGAACTATCTTTTGGAGAATCACCTGGATTATCGTCTCAACTTCTGGTGAGTAAAGATGACAATTTGTAACTTATTTTAATAGACATTATAATAACTTCTGATATTCAGCTTTGTTTATGAATTATAAAAGCCTCAACACATTATGCAAGATCAAACAAATATTGTGCCATAAACATAGAAAATAATTAAAAGCTAGCAGCTTGCTCATGAAAGCTCTGCTTACCTATAACTTGGGAAATTAAAAGCTTATTGCAATTATGAACAAAACGATTATATGAATTATGTTTCTTTATACAGATATGTTGTATTTCAGAAACTACTAGTACTATGGCTCATACTACAACTGCTGGCTCAACTCCTGGTGAGTTGTGACTATCATAATCGTTAGTGTGATTACAATTTTGGCTTTCTTTTGGGTTGTATTACTGCTTATAATGAAAATTTATTCCCAACTACTCTAAATAACACCCTTCACTCTAGGAAATCCTTCACCTATAACATGAATACTCGTATTAACGTTGTCAATACTATAGCCTGTGGTTCTAGCCTGTGCAGCTGCAGGGTTTCCTGTCGCGCACTGGGGAGATAGCGGCAGACTTTTAAGCTTAGATAGATTTGAGGGTCTACAAATACTCTCTCTAAGACTTGACCCAATCAAGATCAAGAAAATAATATTAGATATTATAGAAACTAGAAATCATTAAGATATATTATAATGCCAAACATATTATTATAACTTCTCTCTATATTGTAAAGCAGCTGTCTTATACTTATATATAATAATAGGTGTTCCACAAATTACCAGTACTACAACTACAAGAACAACTGTACCAACTACTCGTAAGTTTTGATAATCATCATATTCTTTAGTACGTGAGATAAAAGTTTTGAATAAAAAAAGGTTATTATTATAGATGTTGAAAAACATTATACTACAATAACTTATAATATGAAGTAAATATGAGCATTTTTTCTCTTGTAAATAGTTACCAACCCTATCTTCTGCTTGTCTAACAGGTGTGCCACAAACTACCAGTACTACAACTAAAACAACATTTAGTTCAACTGCTGGTGAGTTATGGTTATCATATTCTTAATTATGTGGTAAATGAATCCTTCGTAGTGGTGATTAAAAAAATGTGTATTCTCTTTATATTAGACAATAGATAAAAAGAAAATAAAAGTATATAACCCATTGCTGAAAAGCTTATTTATAGATTTATATAATAACAGGTGTTGCGCAAACTACAAGTACTACAACTAAAAACACAACTAGTACAACTGCTGGTGAGTTTTGGTTATTACAATCTTCAGTGTTGAGTTGTAGCGGTAATAATTCAAAAGTTATTGTTGTAATACTCTGCAGTTTTACATAAGTTGACAGCTTATTGTGTTGCTATAACAGCAGTTCTTAAATACGATGGCCTAATTGTCACCTTTGACAATAAAGAACATAATTGTGGCTTAAGCTTCTGGTTTCAAGTCATGAAATGTGTCTGTCATACATTAATTTTCCCTAAAATTCTAACTGAATATCTATGGTAACTGACTAATTCAAATAATATAACAGCTTTTGGATATTACAAAACTAAATTAAAGATTTCTTATATTTATCTACAATAGGTATTCCACAAACTAAAAGTATTACAACTGGAAGAACATCTGATTCAACAGGGCGTAAGTTTCCACTATTATATATTCTTTAGTGTTGGATTGATAGTGTTGATTATAATGTAAATTCTTATTACTAGATGTTGAAAACTATAAAATAATGAGAAATGATATAAAATAAAATATGAACAGTATTTCACCTGCAAAAAAATTATCAACCAACTGATGCTTATATGATAAGAGTTTCACAAACTACTACAGGTACAACAACTGTGAGTACAACACGGGCAACAACAGAAAGAACAACACAGGCTGATCCTATTGGAGATGTTACTATGACAACAGAACCTCAAATTCCTGTGGAAGGAGAAGATTTTACTGTCAGATGTCAAAGGTCAAGTCAACAGTCAGCTAGTTTTACTTACAGTAAGTTACATATCAGCTAGTTTTACTTACAGTAAGTTACATATCAGCTAGTTTTACTTACAGTAGGTTGCATATCAGTGGGTTTTACTTACAGTAAGTTACATATATGTATGGTAAATTATTTGAGTGCATACTTTTTTCAAAAAATAATGCAGTTTATAGAAGAGAGAAAGTGCCAAAAATTGAATGCCACAAGTTTCGAGCTTTTCTGACTTGATTATTTGCATTGCTAATTTTGCTGAAAAAGAAAACCTTGCTTTAAGTGTTGATAGACTCAAATAAAGAGGAAGTAAATATAAACGGTAAAAGTGGATCTGCTGGAGTATTTATTCCTCAAAAGACAGACAGAGAAGGATTTACTGTCAAGTGTTTAGATGAAGATAACAACCTTGCAGTGGAGAGAGAGTTTTTCCCTCAGTGTGAGTGAAGGAATTGTGTTTCTTTTCCTTCAAAGATATACAAAGTTATGGCAAATATAGATTTGTTAAAAATTTTATCTGCTAACCAAGCAAGACAAAGTGAAGATAGGTGAGATGCAGATAAAAGCTGTACCTACAGTCAGATGTAAAATAATGGAGATTACAATCTATAGGAATATTACTGTTAGAGCAATATAAACAAACATGAATTAAAGAAACTTAATTAATTTGTAATCCGAGACTTCCATTATTCATACAGATATTGAAGCTCTGGAAACTGACTCGGTGATTTTGGACTTGAACACAACTGACACAGTGTCCTTGACATGTAGTGACTACATAGCCTCTAGACCTCCTCCTAACACTTTTACATGGAAGGTAGATAATAGAACTCTTGGAAACTCCGATTCTTTAACTGTAAATGATGAAAAGATATTTGGTAATTCCAAAAGAGGAGAAGCTACTGTGACTTGTGTGTCATCAAACAATGTGGGTGAGTTTGAGTGTAAAGTCCAGGTCATGTAGAATTAAAACAAAGCTGAATTTTAAATATCCAACATCTCTGAAATTATGTATAGCTTTTCACACCAGCAATAACTATCCCAGTGCTGCAGTGCTATATATACTTAAATTTAGAAAACTTGTAGAGACGTCCTTCTCTGTCTTTGTGTTTAGGTGATCCAGTTAAGGTGGAGTGGAAGGTGACTCGTGTCTCAAACTCCATGGCAGTACGGAGTTCTATTTCTGTTGCTATTCTAGTCTTCTCAGTGCTTCTGTGGACTAATCAATGAGTTTTTATATGAGACTGTAACGGACATTTCCAATTATAAAATATGAAAATGAAACAACATTTCATTGTTATTGTGAATAAATAATTATACATCTACTAAGAGATTTTACTTGCATAAAAGTAGAAAATTCTATAGAAATTGTATATAAATGCCTTTACTATTAACTAACTTGAAATAGTTGTAACTATTTTTATGATGAACAGTTCTTACACACACAAACACACTCACACACACACTCACTCACACACCCACACACACACGCGCACACACACGCACACACACACACTCAATTGAAAGTATTCAAATAAACAAACTAATATAGTATAACTATGGCAATAGTTTCTTTAGCTGACAAATAGTCTTTGCATCTAACAGTTGCTACTTGTTTTAGACTACATATAACTCTAACAGTACATACCAACATTTGCCAAATAATTTGAAATATTTTTAATGATAAAGTGATAAAAAAGTTAAATAATTAAAATTGCAAGCTTTTATCTTTTTATATAATATACAATGTTTAAAATGTTACATTGCTCATGAAAAAGCAGACATAGACTACTAAACAAATATTATAATTAAAGACTTTGAAAACTGTTAATGCTTTGAGCATACAAGACGATGACAGTTGGGTATGGTAATATTCTATTTTATTTTCAAATAACTTAAATCATATTCAAGTCATTTCATAATAGTTTAGTTTCTTATACTGATAGCCTTAGGATAAATGCTTACTTTTCTTTAGTTTTTAATATTTAGTAGAGCTTTATTTCAAGCTTTGTGTTAAACCAGTAACTATTTATAATCACAAACTATATAGTTTCACATAGTATGTGACTGTTCCCTTACGTACCCCCTTGATGCATCCACCACTGTGTGAAATATAATAATAATTATTAGATTGAGCTGCAGCTACATCTACACAAGACACAGTGTATAAGTGACATAGTAAACCTACTATTAATATGTTTTAGGAGAAGATATTTCTCCTTCATAATCTGTATACTGATGTGTTGTATAACCTCTACCAGCTCACAAGGTCTGTGATATATATATATATATATATATATATATATATATATATATATATATATATATATATATATATATATATATATATATATATATATATATATATATATACATATATATATATATATATACATATACATATATATATATATACATATATATGTATATATATACATATATATATATATATATATATATGTATATATATATACATATATATATATATATATATATATATATATATATATATATATATATGTATATATATATTATTGAGGAAAAGATCAATTTAATTATATAGATGTTGTTTTATTGTACTACTAATAGTTTCATGCCTCTTCGGCACTCCTCAGGCACAATATTGTGCCTGAGGAGTGCCGAAGAGGTGATACTAACTAGTATATATAGCTGATACTAACTACTATATATAGCTGATACTAACTACTATATATAGCTGATACTAACTACTATATACAGCTGATACTAACTACTATATATAGCTGATACTAACTACTATGTATAGCTGATACTAACTACTATATTATGGTACTTAGACTCAGTACCAACAGGACTGACTATGTCTTATCAACCACAGCAGCTCAAAATAGGAGATTTTATGCATGTGGAATGTACTAATAATGGTGCTAATGCTTTCTATAAATATGGTAAGTAGATCAAACATAACTTACTTAGCTTAAATTAAAAGTACCAAAATAGAAGTTTCAACAAAATCACTCGTATATATAGTAGTAATAAACTCAAATGAACTTACATCATTATTGGGTACAATAATATGCCAAAAAATTAAATTAAAAACAGTCAATGTTTTATTTTTGTTTTAAAGAGCCTAAAATAACTTTCAAAATCCCATTACGCTGTGTATTATGGATTTTTTTAAAGAGGACACCATTTCCATAATCTTTCAGAAGTGCTAAGAGAAGATGTGGTGGTAGGCAGTATCAATGGCAGAGGTGACAGTTTTAACAATCTTGGATTTTACACAATTCAGGAATCAGATAAAGATGGATTTACTCTCAGATGTTACAACAAGAAATTTTTTCCATCGACAACAGGTGCAAAGATCTCTATGGACATTTTGCCAAATTGTGAGTATTATGCTGAAAAACAAATATATTGAAAAAATATTTCAACACCTTTTCTAGTTTATTGCAGTTGCCTATAAGCTGCAATTATAGAATGCAATACTTGGTAAAAAAAATTTTTCAACTGAATTTAATCATTATATTAATTGCTTGTTGGGTATATGCTGTATGCTGCTTTGTATTCAACAGATACTATTGTGCATAAAGGAGACGGTAAAAAAAACATTATTCTACAATGCTCAGGATCGAGAGAACTGAACTGTGGTGAACATGTAGACAGCCGACCACCACCATCTAGGTTCTCCTGGAAAAGAGGTTCAAAGGTACAGAATGGATCGAGTACATACTTACTACACGTTGAAGATGTTCGTTATGGTGTCACAATTATACAATGTACAGCATACGATATTTTTGGTAAGTAGTTTTGGTGTTCATTCATTCATTCATTAATAACTATAAGCAATTAACATTTTTTGATTAGACTAATTAGTCATTAGTGATTATTGATTAGTGTTTAGATATCGGTGATGAGTATTTGGTAACTATAATACAACAGTCTGTGGTGTATTTCAATAGTATTTTTATTTACTCTCAGTGCAAACTTCCCTTTTTAACTATGTACATACTTATATACTTATCAGCTTAATAAACTTCCTAATAGGCAAGGAAATAACATGCAGCATATAATTCCTGTGAATTTTATAATATAAAGCTGTGAGACAGCATGAATCACGAAATGATGTTAAAACTTCCTTAAACAAAACAACACAAAAATCGTATTTGATCTCATATCATATTGTAGCGTAAAATAAAAGTTATTGCGAACCTCAGCCAGTTGGTAAAGTGGCATCCTCTTTTATATATAGTCTTTGGACTTGTATCTAGGATATAACCAGTTCTACAAATAATTGTCAGTCTTATTGCCCGTGTGGCCCAAGTTGTTATGATCTTCTGTGCCAGTGCTAACCTTTGCATCATCACAGAATCTCAGAACACAGCTGCATGGCTGATATAAGCATAACAAAATGGCAAATTAAGTAATAAATTATGGTAAAAAATTTAAAAATGACAATGATCATGAAATGGGGACCAGAATAATAGAGCTACCGAAAGACTGTACAATTTTTCATGATGGGTTCTCATTAATTAAACAAGCAGAAGTGAGGACATCAAGTAAAAGAGAGGTTTCTATCAACTTTTATATCAGAGCATATGTGCTGCAAGTATTTTTGAAAGAAAAAGCTAAACAGTCAACTCACAAAATTTTCTTAAAAATAGCTAAAGGAGGTTTGCATAACAATTAGTTTAGTCAAAGAGGAAGAAATTCAACCTATCAAACAGCTTCACAAAGCGCCATCTTGAATTGTTATTAAAAGGCTTTTTCTAGAGATGAAATTCCTTCTGGTATTAAAGACAGAAAGGTGCAGCAGATGAATGTAAGGAAATCTTAATTCAGATAACTTCACTCCACTTCTGAATCATAGATACATGAAGAGTTGAGAATGGTTAGCAGCATTTGTGAACTATTTGTTAATAGAAGCCATCTCTAACAGTTACTGATTGTGGTCTAGTTCTTAGGCTGACAGGATGAGTTTTTATTAAAGCTGCTGATTGCGAAGCCACTCAAGCTTTTCAAAAAGCGGGGAGGGGGAGGGGGAGGGGGAGGGGGAGGGGGAGGGGGGTGACTACGGGTTAAGTTTTAAGAATGAGAAACCTCATGGCTATATATAGAACCTGCCTCTGGTGTCTTGTTTCTCTTGATCATGTTTTAACTACTGTACTATAGTAAAAACATAATTTGTATATCTGATTAAATGTTCAGCCCTTCCAACCCCTAATAACTATTCCAGCACTCAGAAATATTCTGTCTTTGTGTTTAGGTGAGTCTGTGAACGTGAAATGGACAATATCAAAGTCAGCGTCAGTGCAGATAACAAGATCTCTAGACATCCTAGTTTACTCAATACTACTGCTGTGGAGTAATCAATGAGTCTTCTTGCTGGACTCTAACAACTATAAATAATTATCAAAACGTTTTCAAACTTTGAAACCTAAAATAAAAAACAATAATATTTTTGTTATCTAGTTGTAATCCTACTATTTTATCATATTTCTCAGCTGTTAGAGTAGAAAGTCTTATAAATAACGTGTATATATTACATGACTCTACCAATGTACCCTCATATTCAAAAAGAGAATAACTGCATTTGTGTGTATTATGTGGTGTGTGTGTGTGTGTGTGCGTGCGTGCATGTGTGTGTGTGTGTGCGTGCATGTGTGCGTGCATGTGTGCGTGCATGCGTGTGCGTGTGCGTGTTTGTGTGCGTGTGTGCGTGTGTGCGCGTGTGCGCGTGTGTGCGTGTGTGCGTGTGTGCGTGTGTGCGTGTGTGCGTGTGTGCGTGTGTGCGTGTGTGCGTGTGTGCGTGTGTGCGTGTGTGTGTGTGTGTGTGTGTGCATGTGTGTGTGTGTGTGTGTGTGTGCGTGTGTGAACATGGGCTTGAAAGTAAGAGTGACATGACTATAAAAATTAAAAAATAAATGACGAAATAATAATTATTACAAATTCACAATGTGTGAGCACAAGTGAAGAAGACTCCACGTATTAAAAATTACATTTAATCAGGTCATCACTGAGCTCTACAATGAGGTTTCCTGGCGCTCACTTCTTTGAGTACAATCAGGAAAACTGCATAATCTGACTTAACTTTGAGTAAAACTGTTATTAATGTATATACTATATAGAGTGTAATATACTAATGTGTAACCAGTTTACATGACTTATTTACAAATAATTAAAAACAGTTTACTCTTTATCTAGTGAGAGCTGGCGAGACTATATCATTCAGGTGAATTGGTGCAGAAACCTATAACATAGCCTAAGCTTGTTATAGTTATCTTAAATAAGTTTGGTTTAGAACATTTCAGAATTTAATACACAATCTAGGCCTCAATTTTTTTTTTCCATTTCTTCATTATAGTGCATTTACATTAACCCAATTCACAGTGTGTGAGATACAAACTATAGTTTCAAAAAAACTTGACAAACAAGTTTTGAGGAATTTGATATTATAGTTAAAATATTATAGCTTTCACAGCTAATATAGCTGCTATGATATTATGATTTTATGAGACTCCTCACATATACACTATAATTATGTGATTTAAACAATATAAAATAATATAATTATATCTGAGTTATTCTATTATTAAAAAGTTGCATAATCAGAATTTTTAAAACTCAACACATCTGAAATATATCTTAATTCAAAGGAATGTTGTTGTAATTAAAGCAAGCAGATGGACTACTAAACAAGCATTTTAATTAAAGACTTTGAAAACTGCGGGTGCCTGGAGCATACAACAAGATGGCAGTCAGGTATGGTGACTTCTAATAAGTCATTTTAGATAGCTTAGTTTCTCATATATACTATATAAGTAGTCTTATTATTATAGGATCAAACTTTAATGCACTATCATGACATAACTCTGATTAAAACTACGTGAAGTCTTTAGGCCCAATTACAGCAATGATACAATTATAGTTATCACTAATTGATGGCTTTGTTTAAAAGTATTTTACTATATAGTTTGTCTTCAAAGTTCAAATTTATTTTTTGTGCTTCATAATGATAAAAGCTACTTATAAATTGAGAAAAATAATAACAATCTGCCAACTATACTGTGAAATAGAGTAACTGCTCTTAGTTAGGTAAAAACATGAGGGAAGGATGCAGCTGCAATGTAATGTTTTGAATAACAACAGTTAATTGCAGATTTTACTACAACATTGATATTACAATTAGTGGCTATAACTTGATATTATATATATTAGTACACATAAAATAGTATACCAATAAGGTAGCAGTTATGAAGAAGCGTTGATGTCAAATGCTAAACAATTTGATATCTAAGTTACATAGTCAAACTTTAGAGCAAAATAAATCGATGTTATATATGCTGCAGTTAATTGTTTACGAAACACAATGTATGAGTATAATAAATATTTAATAAACAAACATTATATATATTAATATGTTTTAGGAGAAGATATTTCTCCTTCCTAATCTGTATACTGATGTGCTGTATAACCTCTACCAGCTCTCAAGGTTTGTGATACACTGCAATATCTGTGATATTATTATATTGCCATGAATATATACCAAAACTCTGCAATTGATATTTACTGCTGATATGTTTAGGTTCTGTGCCAACTGGGTTGACCATTTCTTACCTACCAAAAGAACTCAAAGTAGGAGATTTTATGCGAATAGAGTGTACTAATGATGGTCCTATTGCTCCATACCAGTATGGTAAGTACAACGAATATAGTTTTATAATAATATAACCATTATTTGGTACAATATAATTATATGCCAAAATATTAAAATGCATTTGTTTTATTTTTGATTTAAAGTGCCTAAAATAGCTACATGTTTTCTCTTAGATTCCCATAATGCTATAAATAGGCACATTGTATACAAGACAAAAAGGTTATTTTTCTAATAATTTTTTAGAAGTAATAAAGCACGATGGGGTAGCTGTGGGCATCAATGGGAGAGGTGACAGTTTGAGTAATGTTGGAACTTACGTAATACAACCCAGAGATAAAGATGGATTTAGTATTCAATGTTACAACAAAAACTTTGGTCTTAGTACACCAGGTGCCAAACTTTCTCAGCAAATCTTTCCAAACTGTGAGTAATAATCCACCGATAAAATTAGTAAAGAAATTATTTTAACAGCTTTTAGAGCTTATTGTAGTTTCTTAAAAAAGCTATATTAGTGTATTTAATATTAAGCTAGGTTATCGCAGAAGTTGAACTTTCTCTCTATTTTTCTATCTCCAGTTTGATTTTAACTGACATTGCTCATACTGTTTGAATTTTATACATATTTATACTCAACAGATAATATTATGTATAATGGAGAGAGTAGACAAAATATTACTCTGCAAGGCTCAGAACAGAAAGAGCTAGACTGTGGTGAACATGTAGACAGCCGACCACCACCATCTAGGTTCTCCTGGAAAAGAGGTTCAAAGGTACAGAATGGATCGAGTACATACTTACTACAAGTTAAGGATGTTGGCTATGGTATCACAATTATACAATGTACAGCATACGATATTTTTGGTAAGTAGTTTTGGTCTTCATTATTTTATTATTGAACAATTTATAACTTATAGCAATTAAAAAATGTGTATTACCAGTTTGTTATTAGTATTTTATAGCAAATAATAGGGCCTACTAATAGACCTTCTTCCAGCTTGTTGTTGCTAAAAAGCTTCGTCTCTTTACTAAAGCTATTCATTATGGTATGAGTGGCAGGGTGGTGGCTGCTGTAGGGAAATATTTTAAGATAAATTTCACTTTGTCAACCTATAGCAATTAGACCAATTATACATAGCTATAATAAGGTCAATAGCTAACTTTTCCCAAGTTTTAACTCTTCATGCTTCTTAACATAAACCGTTGTTTGATTACGAGCTATAATTTAGAGTGAAGAGCCTCATTGCTAGATAAAATGTGTCTCTTACACCTCTCCTAATATAACTTCACACTATGGCAAATCACTATTATATATTGCATTGAATCTCTGACATTCTTCTAACCAACCATAACGTTTCTAGTGCTGCAGTTTTATACTTACAAACTTCCCCAAATTAACTTGTTGAGAATATTTTGTCATTGTGTTTAGGCGAATCTTTGGATGTGGAGTGGAGAGTATCAAACTCTGTACAGATCACAAGTTCTCTGGCTATCCTAGTCTTACCAATACTACTTCTGTGGAGTAATCAATGAGTCTTTTTACTAAACTAAAGCAAACATCTTCAAACCCAAACAGAAAAATAAAAAAACATAAATAGTTTTTATGTTCAGGTTGTTAATTTGGTATTATGTTTTACATATATTAGAGTATAATAAAATATTATTAAAATTAATTAATTAAACTTCAATCAAATGCTTTTAATCAAATTTTATCGTACATTTTTTTTACGCACGCACACCTATGCAGGGTGAATGTGAGACAGTTATATTATAGATGAGACGCTGTCAATTATGTGCAGTGCATGGTGCAGAAATTTTCTTTGCACAGCATAATTTATAGTGTTCTGAATAATTTTTTGTTTTGCACAAAATTTGAAATTTTTACAGGACTTCATAGTTTTTTTATACCTTTTTGATCTAAAACACTGGTCTTTATTAATCTATCGATTACTGAATTTGTTTTCTAATTCACAGTGTGAAAGAAACAAACTATAGCCATGCATAGATTAATTGTAAAGACAATCTTTGAGTTAATTATAATCTAGACTGTTATAAAACTGGAGTTTTCATTGATTATTATATATATATATATATATATATATATATATATATATATATATATATATATATATATATATATATATATATATATATATATATATATATATATAGTTGCTGTTTTAGACATTTAATATATATCTAAAATATTTTTGGCATTAAAATATCTAAAATTTTTAAAATTATTGAGATTTAATTGTCAAATTTTCTATAATATATATTGCTCATGCATACAATAAACAAAAGATGAACTGTATTAGGGGAAATTTTATAATTAAAAATTTTGAAAGCTGTTAATGCCTGGAGCATACAAGAAAATGGCACTTAGGTATATGGTGATATTTTATTTCATTTTTAAATAACTTAAATCATATTCAAGTTGTTTCATAATAATTTAGTTTCTTATACTGATAGCCTTAGGATAAATGCTTACTTTTCTTTAGTTTTTAATGTTTGGTAGAGATTTATTTCAAGCTTTGTGTTAAACCAGTATAACTATTTAATCACTATTAGTTTTACGTAGCTTGTTAATGTATTCCTATGTATCCCCTTCCATGCATCCACCACTGTGTGAAATATATAATAATTATATCAGATTGAGCTGCATGCAGTTGTCTACACAAGACACAGTTAACATAGTTACATTATAGTTACATAATAAACTTACTATATGAATATGTTTTAGCAAAAGATATTCCTCTTTCCTAATCTGTATACTGATGTGTTTTATAACCGCTACCAATTCTCAAGGTTTGTAATATATATATATATATGTATATGTATATATATATATATATATATATATATATATATATATATATATATATATATATATATATATATATATATATATATAATATATATATATATATATATATATATATATATATATATATATATATATATATATTGTATGTATTGTATATATTGTATATATTGTAGATATAGTCTTTTCGTTGTTGTATTGCTATGAATATATACCAAAACTGTGCAAATGATATTTGCATTTGTACGTATAGATTCTGTCCCAACTGGATTGACCATGTCTTACCACCCGAAACCGGCCAGAGTAGGAGATTTTATGCGAATAGAGTGTACTAATGATGGTCCTACTGCTCCCTACCAGTATGGTAAGCGCAAAGAATAACAACATAATATACTAGAAGTACAATTATAATTTCTCACACACTATACAGTTATGTATAGCTTAGCAAACTATTTCTATATCTCTTAGATATTAGCTACGTACAAAGCTAAGCAATTTAATATAGTTTCAACTAGACATAATATATTATTTAGTGTACACAACCCAATTGCTGCATGTGATTATACTATATAGCTTATTGTCTGTGACTGAGACTATTTATTGCTAGCTTTGACTCTTATTATCTATATTAGTGGCTAGTTTCACTTGTCTTTCTCAGCAGCATGTATAGCCTGTGTTCTAAACATTCAAGTCAGTTGTATCTGCGTCTCAAGACCAAAACTAGTCTTGACAGGGTGTGTGTTTTATAATTTGATCTAACTTTATTGTTTGTATGCTTTGTTAACCCTTTGTTTACCTGTGAAGACTGTAAAAATAAAACACAAAATATACGTAGCAGAACCAGAACCTAAGTGACTTTCACAAATTTAAATATTGCAATATTTCAAAGAGATTAGCATGATAGAAAAAATATAATATTAATAAGAACAGTAAAAATACACGTACATACACATATTATACCTCTGTTCTAGCTCACACTATGAAATGCAGGTAAATCTATTCTTTAATGTTGCTATATAACTTTTTATATGGCTGAAAGTCTGTGTTGCAACTCAATGTATAAACAACTAGATGCTGTAGGTGACTGTAGCAGTAATTTCCTTTACTTATACTGTGTAAGTATGGTGTTAGAATGATGCAATACGCTATAGCTACAATTATGATACCACTTTCAGCAGAAAATAAACAAAGATATATTTATTTTTACCATATGGAGGCATAAAACATTATATAGGAGGTGATTGATGCACAGAAACTTAATGTAATAAGATTATATTGTGTGTAATTTAACTACCGTTACTGTTAAAGTTTATGTTATAGCTAATACATAAATCAATGTGCCAGGAATGACTTATCAAGTTAGATAGCAACAAGCACGGAGCAATAATTTCTTAATCTTTGAATTTATTTATTATTCTTTCTCTTGTACTCTATCAAAATACCAAAAAATAACTACATCCTGCACAAAAATACATACATAAGCAACCTTCAAAAACATCATCAAAAACATAAAACTTCAAAATTATAATTCTACTTATATACAAACATTAGCTCTTTATAGCGTCTTCCTGACAAGTGAACTACTAACACTTTTAATATAATAAAAATAACATAACAAAAAAGCTAACAAGTAGCTGAACAAGCTGCAAAAAGCTACCATGCATATTTTTTATTCAAATTTTGGCAAACAGCCAGGAATTTCTCCCTGGCACAATTACATATTGATTATTCTAACGCTACAGCAACGAATAATAGCTAGTATATAGCAAAATATTTCTTCACATAATATTTCAGAAGTGATAAGAGAAGGTGAACAACCTCGAATCATCAATGGAGGAGGTGCCAATAGTAATGTTGGGCGTTATACGATAACGAACTCAGATAAAAATGGATTTACTCTCAGGTGTTACAACAAAAACTTTGACCTTTCAACACCAAATGCTAGTATTTCCCAAAGTCTTCTTCCTGATTGTAAGTATTGGGCTAAAAATTATTGAAAAAGTCACTTTTGGGGATTTAATGTTCGTTTAACTTTTTCCCAGTTTCTTTAGATACCAAAAAATATGTTAGTTTAAAGTGCTTAAAGGATTGCTCTATCTTAATTTATTACAATCACATTATAATTATAATCTAATGTGTATGCAAACAATTGTGACTTTGCAAAGGAATATGTGCCTAGAAAACAGCTTTTCAAAATTCCAATTTTGAGGGAGATAAAATTTTCAGCTATGAAAAAGAATAGCCTAATACGTGACGTGTGAATGCCAGTAACTATGCTGCACGTGCTAACTATAACGCTAGTATTCAAGGTTGCAGAGCACAACATCAACCAATAACGCAGTTACAGTCCGCTATATAGGTCAGCTTTGGTGTGCCCGTAACATTGCACAATCTGACCTAGTTTAGATCGATCGCAGGCATTCATCCTAAAGAATGCATGTTTTTGCAATGCTTTTTTCTAATGTTTACAAGCAAAATATGGCCTAATGTTATCACATACATGTTATTTAACATGTCAAAAAACTATAGATTGAGATAATTCACATTTGCACTTCTATAAATATACAAATTACGAGCTGAAAGATCACATCTCACAGTCATATTTCTATAGTTATTCATTTGTATAGTCACGTGACCAGCAGGAATGCTGGCGCTGTTACCTCACATTTCCCAGCTCATTTCAAAATCGGCGTTTTGGCTGTTACCAAATCTACACCCTCAACTTCAACTAACTTTTTCTACCTTTGGTCAAATGCTTTTTGTCAATGCATGCTTAGAAAAACACAATGTTATGTGTGTTTGACCTAAATGGCCATTTATTAGACAAAATAGAGCAATCCTTTAAGTGTTCTTGTTTATATAATTTTGTGTTTTAGCTTAAAAAAGGATAATTTATTTATTGCAAGTCTAGAATTGGTAAATTCTCATTAGTTTTATATCACATCTTTTACCGATCACAAAGAAATGAGTTTCTATAATATAGACATTTCATATATTATATCTAATTGTTTCCAATGGCACTGATCATGATTTTTTATCTGTTCTAAAATTTGATGATAAATTTTTTTCAACAGATGCTATTACAATTATTGGACCTTCCAGCTACCAGTTATATTTGCAAGTCACAGAAGAAAGAGAAATAAACTGTAGACAATATGTGGACAGTAGACCACCACCAATTAGCTTTGCTTGGGACAAAGATGGAAGACCGAAAACAGGGCCGGATACATATTTACTGAAGGCTGAAGACTATTCTCCTGACGAAGAGACTCTAATCTGTGTAGCATATGACTGGAATGGTAAGTGCCAAAAAATTCAGTATTATAAAAAATGTATTACAGGCGCCTAATTGTGGCTTACCAAAGCTCTAATCAAAGAAAAAATAAAGTCATGACAAAGACATGACTTTTTGATTGAAAACTTTATTTATAATAGCTATTTAGTTTAAAGTTTCTAAGACATTTAAATTTATTTTAGTGCCTTCCATTGTCATTTGATTTGTTTTTAGATAATGTAGCAGTGGTAACTTGGAACGTGTTCTGGAATCATAGTTCAACTTATGGTGAGTGATTATGAGTCATTAGTATTAGTAATCTTCAGTGTCGTGTATGAAACTAGTTAGAAAGAACTATATATATATATATATATATATATATATATATATATATATATATATATATATATATATATATATATATATATATATATATACATGTACGTGTATGTGCACATGCACATGTTCTCTACATTAAACAAATGTACTTTGAACATTAATGTACATTTAAATGTACATTAAACATTAAACTCTCTACATTAAACAAATAAAACATAATTTAAATTGGAAAATATTAAGGAAAGCGAAACTACACAACACTATTACCAAAAGGTGTAACTAATGCCTATGGGAATGTTTTTTTATTTTATACAAACCCAACATGTGTGCTTTAAACAAGCGAAACAAACTCTTATCAACCTGCCGACACTCAAAAAAATTCTTACTGTGCAACCACAAAACCTAGAAACTCTGTAGCCTATTTATATTGTATGTATTATAGTAAATGATATTCAAATACCTATAAAGTATAATCACCCAACAACAACTTCATGCATCTGCTATAAATTGTGTTTTTACATCATGTGTTTATTTTATATATTCAATTACACTTACAAACCTATATAACAACAAAGCCACTGCTATGTTTGCGTTACGTTCTACGTTATGTTTAGCATGTTAATTTTCTCAATGTAAAAATTCAAATCCACCAATATTGTGCTTGAGGAGTGCTGAAAAGGCATGAAACTATTAATAGCGCAATAAAACATCTATATAATTAAATTGCTCTTTTCTTCAATAAGATAATTGCTCATTATTATACACATAATAATTTGAGCACTTTTTCATCTGCTGTTTTTTAAAAAACTCACGCAACAAATATTATAAATATATACATATATAGATATATATATATATATATATATATATATATATATATATATATATATATATATATATATATATATATATATATATATATCTATATATGTATATATTTATAATATTTGTTGCGTGAGTTTTTTAAAAAACAGCAGATGAAAAAGTGCTCAAATTATTATGTGTATAATAATGAGCAATTATCTTATTGAAGAAATATATATACAATATATACAATATATATATATATATATATATATATATATATATATATTGTATATATTGTATATATTGTATATATTGTATATATTATTGTATATATTGTATATATTGCATATATTGTATATATTGTATATATTGCATATATAGTCTTATGGTTGTTGTATTGCCATGAATATATACTAAAACTGTGCAACTGATATTTGCATTTGTACGTATAGATTTTTTGCCAACTGGATTGACCATGTCTTATAACCCTAAATCACCCAGAGTAGGAGATTTTATTCGCGCTCAGTGTACTAACGATGGTCGTAATGCTCCCTACCAGTATGGTAAGTACAACAAATAATAATATAATATACTTACTTAATCAGAGGTACAATTAGAATTTCTCACACACGACAGCTATGTATTTTAGGGGTAACGGGGGGGGGGGGGGCACAATGGGTCGAATTTTGCATTTGTTGCTCTCATTCGTCTGTTTTTCAAGTTACTAGTTCAATAATCTCTAGTCTTAATGCTGCATCTGTTGTCTATTACAGGTACCAGTTTGTTGTTTCTATCTCTCTCACAACTTTCAGAATAATGAAATTTTCACGACGAAAAAATTGGCCCATTGTGCCCCAGTACCGGGGTACAATGAGCCACTGGGCCACTGGGTGGGACACAACAAATATATTGAATTTTTGCAGATTTTGTTGCATCTGATCTATATTTATTTAATGTTACAAATAAATAAAGATACTCTTTCAGATCTACAGCAAAATTCATGTTTTAGCTGTACAGTTTGTGCCACTACGGATAGCAGAGGAAGGCAAAATCAAACGCACGTCACTCGGCTCTGCAGTGCCATTATCATTACTGCTTAAAACTAAAAATGTTTTGTTATTTTCACTTTAGAGCAACGTTTATTAAAAAAAAATTTTACTAACATGGACTACAAAATTCTGAGTGAACTTTTTTCAATGAACTGTAGCTAAGGTGCATGCATGGCTGAGGTTTGTGACTGGAGTACGGAAGGGAGAGGGGGGAGCAAATGAGCAAATCACAATTTATTTCAGTCAAATGCATGTATATTCCCTCAATGGTGTAATATATAATGATTATCATGACTATCTCTTAGTAGCAACAGCAAAGTGTTTTGTATTATGTACAAAATGGCAAAGCTTTAACCTCACCAGATGTATGTATTAGGGGAGCTTCAACTTGTAGTTTTGTAGTCTTACCATGATGTCTTTGATATTTTACAAAAAGGTCAGTAATGGCTATATTTATAGATTTTAGTAACAGTTCAACCAACTTTTTGGGCAAACAAACTAATAACAGTGATCAGGGTGCAATAATCAGGTGGCCCATTGTGCCCCGGTCAGCGTGGCCCATTGTGCCCCTTGTGGCCAAATTGAAAATAAATGTGCCTCAAGGAAAATTTGTTCCAGTGTTTGCTGTTATACTAGTTAAGCATTGTAGAGACAAGCAATGGCAACAATATCAGTAAAATTTAGGCTTCTTGCCTTTGAGTGTAAAAAGTTATAAGGCTTTAATGACATCCTAAAAAATTTACAAAAAGTAGGTAAAAACAGTTTTTTACTCGCCTTTTCAACACGCATGTTTCACAAGTGTTAAAACTACAAAGGTTGAATAATTATGTTAATATCTTTTCATGAAAAAAAAATTACAACTCTAAGTCAATAAGTTCTCTCACAATTTGGCCGACTTTTTGTACCCCTATGACCGTTGTGCCCCCGTTACCCCTATAGCAAACTATTGATATATCTCTTAGATATTAGCTACATACAAAACTAAGCAGTTTATATTATAGTTTAAACTAGACATTGTGTTAGTGTACACATAACCAATTTGCTGCGTGAGGTTGCTGTATAGCTTATTGTCTGTGACAGTATAGAACTGAGACTATATTTTATTGCTAGCTTTGGCTCCTATTATTTATAATAGCAAGTAGTTTCATTTGTTTTTCTCAGCAGCATGTATAGCCTGTATTCTAAACATTCAAGTCAGTTGTATCTGCATCTCAAGACCAAAACTAGTCTTGACAGGGTGTGTGTTTTATAATTCGATCTAACTTTATTGTTTGTATGCTTTGCTAACCCTTTGTTTACCTGTGAAGACTGTAAAAATAAAGCGCAAGATATACGTAGCAGAACCAGAACCTATAAGTGACTTTCACAAATTTAAATATTGCAATATTTCAAAGAGATTAGCATAATAGAAAAAATATAATATTAATAAGAACAGTAAAAATACACGTACATACACATATTATACCTCTGTTCTTATAGCTCACACTATAAAATGCAGGTAAATCTATTCTTTAATGTTGCTATATAACTTTTTATATGGCTGAAAGTCTGTGTTGCAACTCAATGTATAAACAACTAGATGCTGTAGCTGACTGTAGCAGTAATTTCCTTTACTTATACTGTGTAAGTATGGTGTTAGAATGATGCAATACGCTATAGCCACAAGTATGATACCACTTTCAAAAGAAAATAAACAAAGATATATTTATTTTTACCATATGGAGGCATAAAACATTATATAGGAGGTGGTGATGCACAGAAATTTAATGTAGTAAGAATATATTGTGTCTAATTTAACTACCACTACTGTTAAAATATTTGTTATAGCTAATACATGAATTACATATTGATTATTTAAATGCTACAGCAAGAAATAATAATAGCTAGTATATAGCAAAATATTTCTTAACATTATATTTCAGAAGTGATAAGAGAAGGTGAACAACCTCGAATCATCAATGGAGGAGGTGTCAATACAAATGTTGGGCTCTACACAATAACGAACTCAGATAAAGATGGATTTACTCTCAGGTGTTACAACAAAAACTTTGACCTTTCAACACCAAATGCTAGTATTTCCCAAAATCTTCTTCCTGATTGTAAGTATTAGGTTAAACATTACTGAAAAAATCCCTTTTGGGGATTTAACGTTCGTTTAAGTTTTTCCAAGTTTTTTTTGATTACCAAACATTTTAGTTTTAAGTGCTTAAATGTTCTTGTTTGTTTACCTTTGTGTTTTAGCTTAAAAATGGTAATTTATTTATTGCAAGTCTAGAATTGGTAAATTATCATTAGTTTTATATCACATCTTCTATACAATCATGAAGAAATGAGTTTCTAAAATTTAAACATTTCATATGTTATATTTAATTGTTTCCAATAGCACTGAATATGATATTTTATCTGTTCTAAAATTTGATGATGAATTTTTTCTCAACAGATGCTATTATAGTTATTGGACCCCCCAGCTACCAGTTATATTTGCAAGGCGCAGAAGAGAGAGAAATAAACTGTAAACAATATGTGGACAGTAGACCACCACCATCTAAATTTGCTTGGGACAAAAATGGAAAACAAACAATAGGATCGGATACATATTTACTGAAGGCTGAAGATGATTTTATTGACGAAGAGACTCTAATCTGTGTAGCATATGACTGGATTAGTGAGTGCCAAAGATCTCAGTATTATAAAAATGTATTACAGGTGCCTAATTGTGGCTTACCAAAGCTCTAATCAAAGAAAAAATGAAGTCATGACAAAGACATGATTTTTCGATTGAAAATTTTATTTATAATAGCTATTTATTTTAAAGTTTCTAAGACATTTAAGTTTATTTTGGTGCATTTCATTGTCATTTGATTTGCTTTTAGATAATGTAGCAGTGGTAACTTGGAACGTGTTCTGGAATCATAGTTCAACTTCTGGTGGGTGATGATGAGTCATTAGTATTAGTAATCTTCAGTGTCGTGTATGAAGCTAGTTATATATATATATATATATATATATATATATATATATATATATATATATATATATTAGGTATTTCTCAAACTGCAAAAACAGCAACTGAATTGACAACAAAGAAAACGACACCAAACAGTTGCTGCTGAAAGAAATATGAAGATTTTTTCTCCTATGTAAAACAATCACCAATCATATTATATTTATGTAATAAACTGCAGGTACAACAACTGTGACTACAACACAGACAGATCTTTTGCAGATGTTACTATGACAACAGAACCTCAAGTTCCTGTGGAAGGAAAGGGATTTATTGTCAGATGTCAAAGGTCAAGTCAACAGTCAGCTAGTTTTACTTACAGTAAGTTACATATCAGCTAGTTTTACTTACAGTAAGTTACATATCAGTTAGTTTTACTTACAGTAAGTTACATATCAGCTAGTTTTACTTACAGTAAGTTACATATCAGCTAGTCTTACTTACATTAAGTTAAATACATGTACACGTCATGTAAAACTTTTGTTTCTCAAAATAAAATATATACTTTTATGGTGAAAAAAATCTATAGATGCAAACTACGTGTAAGCTTCAAACCTACTTAAGTGTAAT
>OZ037765.1:600000-805000 GCA_964035545.1 Bugula neritina | reverse complement strand
TTCTTAAATATTATAATGGAATTTCCAACGAGGAAGAAGTACTGAATTTGCACGTCACAGAGGAGAAACTGCTAAACTGCTCTGAATATATATATAGTAGACCACCACCATCTAAGATAGAATGGTTCAGAAGAGGTCGTTTTGTACAAGATTCTACTGTATATTTACTGAAAGCTCTAGATAATTTCACTACAACAGAGGGTTTGAAATGCAGGTTCGAAGGAAGTGACTGGCGCCGTAAGTTATTATAATAATAAGGATTTTAATAAATAGCAAATAGCCACTCCTGGCTTACAGTAACTAATGATGAGAAAATAATTTTATAATAAAAATATGATTTCTTTCCTTGAACCATCTCATCTCAAACATTCAAATGTTCATATAATTCATTGTCAGTTGATTTGTTTTTAGGTAGTGTACTAACAAAATTGTGGCATGTGGCCTGGAATCATAATAGTTCAACTTCTGGTAAGTGGTGATGACTCATTAGTATTAGTAAACTTCAGTGTTGTGTATGAAACTAGTCATTCAAAGAACTGATTTGATATACAACTTGCTGCTGGTTTAAATTCTAAAAGCTGTCTTCAGATTTAACAAATGCTCCAAAATAATAAATGGTGGTGAGCACTTAAGTATACCGTAAAAGTCTTACTAAAACGAATATCACTAACTTTTCTCTGAGTTGTAAAGCAGCTGTCTCATACTTATATAATAATAATAGGTGCTCCACAAACTACCAGTACTACAACTACGAGAACAACTGTACCAACTACTCGTAAGTTTTGATTAAGAATGGTTTTTAGAAGTAAAAAAGTAATATATATGCAATAAATGATTATATGAAGTAAATATGAGCAGTTTTTCTCTTGTAAAACAGTTACCAACCCCATTTTCACTTGTTTAACATGCAGGTGATTCACAAACTACCAGTACTACAACTGTAAAAGCATCTGACTCAACTGCTGGTGAGTTGTGATTATCAAAATCTTTAGTGTTGATTAAAGATTTGATTGAGAAGCCCTCATTATTAGATATTTAAAATCATTAAAATAAACCATGTAAAAGCAATATATGAATACTGTTTTATTGTAAAGAAGCTGTTTTATATACTTATATAATAGGTGTTTCACAAACTACCATTACTACAACTGGAAGAACATCTGGTACAGCTGCTGGTGTGTTATGATTATCATATTCTTCAGTGTAGGATTGATAGTGTTGATCAAGAAATATTCACTATATATAATTAGACCTTTGAAAGCATATTATAAAACAATGGATATATATAGAATAAATTTGAATAATTTTTCTCTATAGTCAATCAACTACCAACCTTCTTATATTTACATACTATAGGTATTTCTCAAACTGCAACAACAGAGGAAACGACACAAACAGTTGCTTCTAAAAATGTTTCACAAACTACTACAGGTACAGCAACTGTGAGAACAACACAGGCAGCAACAGAGAGTACAACACGGGCAACAACTGTGAAAACAACACAAACAGATCCTACTGGAGATATTACTATGACAACAGAACCTCAGGTTCCTGTGGAAGGAAAAAATTTTACTGTGAGATGTCAAAGGTCAAGTCAACATTCAGCTAGTTTTACTTACAGTAAGTTGCATATATAGGCCAGTTTTACTTACAGTAAGTTACATATCACGTGGTAAATATACATCAAACGTATATAAAAATTTCTGTTTATATTCAGATGGGATGCCAAAAACAATGTAAAAAGCATTTTATTTATCAGTTTTTGTGGTTGAAATACTTTTTTTGCTATGGTTTCCAGAGATGAAACATATTTTTATCTGTAGTGTTGATAGATTTGAATAAAGAGGAAGTAAACATAAAGAGTGAAAGTGGATCTGCTGGAATATTCATACCTCAGAAGAAAGACAGAGAAGGATTTACTGTCAAGTGTTCAGATGAAAATAACAACTTAGCAGTGGAGAGAGAGTTTTTCCCTCAGTGTGAGTGAATAAAGTTTTAGTAACATTTAAAATTTAAAAGATGAAAATTGAACAGATGACTCTACTGGCATTTCTATTTACAGCTAGTATATCATATGCTAATTTTTTTTACTCTATGCAGTGATAAGCAAATATCTTTTAAATGGGGCCAGAGTTCAAGATTTAAGGTGTGAGAAGGGCCAGGTTTGGTGGTTGCATAAACTCAAAGTGCAATGCTGCATTACCAAATGAAAATATCAATTGCTGTATTGTTTCCTGGGCTGAAAGTATAAATTGCAGAATGTAGCTTGTAGATGCAGAATACAAAAGATATGACAGTTTATTAATTTAACAAGTTGTGTATAGTTTACTAAGCATGAAAGTAGCAAAAAGTTTATTGCAGGTACGCTTATAGTAAGCCTATAACTATAATTAGTGAGAAGTATGAAAATCACTTTTAGTAGCCATAATAACACTACCGTCACTGCTAGTAATATAGGTTCATACGCTGCTACTCCAAGCAAATCTTACAGTTGCTCATTGGTGAGCTAGCTGTGTTCTATTACCAATTTCTATATGGATCATGATAGAAAATATGCATTCGCATTTATAGAAATAACCAGATATGCTCAAACGTACTCTAAGTTCCAGTTTACCTATAGTGTAAAGTACTTCTCACTGGTTTCTGGTGAAGTGTAAAAGCTAATTGTTTTTGCAGCAACGTCACACAACTCAAGTTGTAATGCTACTGTACTTATGCTCACTGAAGCGTAGGGTGATCATTAGTTTCAGCAACTATGCATTGGCCAGAATCTTCTCATATGCATGAATCATGTTCAGGATTGGCCAGTGTTGCTTAGTACACATTTTGTGAAAGATGAAGAAGCCGATGAGATTATTAGAATTGCTAGTGATTGGCTGAGGGTTCGATTAAAACAGTTGGAGGGCCTGATGTGGCCTGCTGCGCCATTTGCTTATTCCTGCTTTACTCTGATGTAATACTGCATGAAAACTTTTGCACTAGCTGTAAATGTACAAATATTATTCATACAGACATCGAGGCTCTGGAAACTGACACAGTGATTCTGGACTTGAACACAACTGGTACAGTGTCCTTGACATGTAGTGACTACATAGCCTCTAGACCTCCTCCTGACACTTTTACATGGAAGGTAGATAATAGAACTCTCGGGATCTCTGATTCTCTTACTATGAGTGAAAAGGAATTATTTGAGAACCTCAAGAAGGGAGTAGCAACTGTAACTTGTGTCTCTTCAAATGGCGATGGTAAGTTTAGAAATAACATTTCCAATGCATAAAATACATCTATATTCAAAAATCACTATAAATGATATATGCAATATATAATATAATATACGGTTATACATAAACTTCCCAGTCCGGCGTTACTATTTGACTTTACAGCACTTTTCTGTCTGTGTTCAGGTGAATCTGTGAAGGTAGAATGGGAGGTTGCCACAATTCTAGCTCAAGTATCCAACTCTGTGTCTAGACAGATCACGGTTTCTCTGACTATCGTAGTCTACCCAATACTCTTTCTCTGGAGTAACATTTGAGGATTTATAATAAACTGCAACGTAGCTATAGTGAGAATTTACCAAATTCAGCACACAAAGAAATATGTTTAACCTCTCAAACACTAAACAAAGAATAATATAATATTGTTACCAAAGTTTATTGAAGCATGATATGTAAAAATAAAAGATAAGCAAAGTTAGCCTTTATATAGGCTTTCTAAATACAGTATCTGTTCATTACAGTATGGTGAATGCATTGGTGAAATCAGTCAAATGAAAATTAGCAAGAGAATTAGAAAATTGCCCCAAGCTCCTCTGCTGTGTCATATGTACTATAAAACAAAACATGAAGTTGACAAAGATTTATACAATTCAAAAGTTGAATGACAGTCTTGGCATAATTTGTTTTACTTAAGTTTGAGACTATATATGATAGCTCAAGTAACAGTTTTCTTATACTTTCAGTATGTATGTGTGAGCTAAGATTTGTTTAATGACACTTCAGCATCATCTTTATATTTATACGAACGTAATGCAGAAAGTTTTGTAAAATATGAAGAAAGCAAGTTTGAAAAAACATTTCTAAATTATATATTTGAAAATAAGCAATAAGTTTATGTCAAAAATATCTAAAAGTTGATGAATTGTGAGAAATTACCTTTGGGTAAAAAGTAAAAGGCAAGAGATGCTTAATCTACTAAAATATAGTAAAGTGATAATTGAAAACGAAGCATCAAATGGCAGCAAACCATCACCAACAAATGCATATTGCAAATTCACAGTCAGTAGAAGTAAACAAAACTTCACATAATTATATATAAAATAAAATTACAAAAAGGAAAAGTTGTCACCATTCTGTTTTCTCACATAAATTAGTAGAAATTATTTTCACGATAAGATCTTGTGCTGAAGTCATCTTAGCAATCAGGTGGTTGATTCTTTGAATGCAGTCAGGTGACTTGTTGGTTCTTCAAGATCCACTGAGACAAGAGAGCAGTATAGAACTATAGCTAGATGCTAATAGCATTCGGTATTTCAGAGGGGTGCAGGTAAGTGTACTTTCTCACTCTCTTGGAATTTCTACTGGCAATAGTAGTTGAGATCTTCTTCAGGTCTTCTTTCAGTCTGACAATTAGTAGAAACAAGCATTTGATATGATGAGCAGGTTTTAGTAAAACTGAAGAGGTTATGATTAAAAACTGGGTGACTAAATATACTGAGTCAATTCTATACTATATCTACTATATACTGGATGACTATATATAAATATAAATATAAATATATATATATATATATATATATATATATATATATATATATATATATATATATATATATATATATATATATATATAAGTGACTCTACTATATGTACTACATAAAATATATTTGATATGACTATATACTGAGTGACTATATACTCATAATAAAAGTTATCTCTCACTGTTTAAGAGCTCCCAGTGTGATGGGATCGTAGGCGTACTGCATCTCAAAGTTAGTGAGTTCGTTGGTGCCCCTGTCACTCAACAGTTTAGTCACAATCATGATGCTCAAGGTCTGCTGTTTGGTTGGTAAACAGTCAACAATGTATTCTTCAGTCAACGGACTCTACAGGATATACCCTTTTATTATATATGACACATCATGGTTATGTATATAATTTGGAAAATATTATTAAATGCTAGCTAGAATTATAATAGTTAATATTGGGAAACGCAACAAACAGCTAGTACTTGTTGAACATTGTCTACTAGTAGGTAGAATTTATTTACATTTTATTCCTTTTAGTGCAGCAGATAATTCGAAATTAATTCACAGTTATTGAATGATATTTTTATAAAAGCATGCATATGGTCATTGGTTGAGTGTTTTCTTTCAGAATGTGATAAACTTGTGGGTTGAATGTAACTTAGTGCAGAACAAGATAGGTTGAAGTAGTAGAGTTCCAAATGTTTATTATAGTAGAAAAATAATGTCAACTTGTCCAGGCGAGCTCCAGTAGTAGACTGGCTTAACACCGTAACTCGCCTGCTTTTATATACAGCGAACAAAAGAACATAAAACAAAGAATCTTTTGTGTGTGTGGCCCGAAGTTCGGTAGCTCCGAAATTCGGCAGGCCCGAAGATCGGGGGAACCGATCTTCGGTCAAGCCGAAATTCGGAACTCCGAATTTCGGACCCCAATTAACATTATTGAACAAAAGAACAAACCAAGGCATAATCTATCACACACACCCCCTATCGGAAAGCGTGCTTTCCGATACAAGGGCGAATAATAACATAACAACAATGAGACAGACAATAAACAAAACAAAAAAAAACAGAAGAGAGAGAGAACAAAGAAACAAAACAAAACAAAACACCAAGTACATAGTATAAGGGACAACGAATATGTATAACAGAGAATTGTCATGCCACCAGTCAGGGAGAGGCGGGTCTCACTCCCTCCATGTCCCATCGTCGTTGTCGGTCTGACGTCGTTCCAGCCGGATCAGTCGTCGTCGCAATTGTGTCAGATCTTCCTCACACCGTGCCACGCGGCGCCGTAAGTGGCGCACCTCCTCTTCTAGTTGCGGTCGGGAGCGGAGTGTGTTGCGCTCCGGGTGTTGTCTGCGCTCTGGGTGGTGTCTGCTTGCCGCCGAGGAGCGGGGGTCCAGGTCCGATGTACCGGGTCTGGCACCATCCCCGACCCTTGTCAGCATGACCCGAAGAGGCTGGGTGGCTGCTGGTTGGAGGGCGGCGGCGGGTTCTCCGTCTTCTTCTTGAATTGCTCTGCACGCCGGAAACCCTTGGCCGAGGGTGGCACGCTTGTGGGGGTCCGCGACGTGCGGCAGGATGAGGTCCCGGAACTCCGGAAATGTGGCCTGATCCACGGTGAACACGTGACCTGGGTGGCAGCGCGAGATGCGCTGGTGGCGCAGCACATAATCCCGCTGGTAGGAGTATTTGCCGCAAGGGCAGAATACGTTGATGAAATGTTGTGGGGCGTGAACACGCAACCGCCGGGAGGAGGAGAATTTCCTCCGACATTGCCGGCAGATGCGGTTGCCCGCTGCCCCGCATGCTTCACTAATCTTCTGATTAGTGTCGCGAGAGACCCAGGACTGGCGGGCGACCAGTGCCTGGGGTAGAGCCAAGGTGGGGGTGTCACCGTCTTCAGCTCGAGTAGAGGAGGGCACACCGCATAGTATTCCCTGTTCCTCCCCGGCGGCTAATTGTAGCTCAACTGGGTTGGCGACAGGGTCACTATTCATGGTGGATAGCACCTCAGTCCGGTCTGTGGCGACCCGCGAGCTGCAAGGAGCCGTCACGGGGGCTGGTGGAGGGGGGGAGTCGACTCGACTGACCTCCACCTCATCACACTCCATTGCAGTGTCTACAATAGACAGCAGAGGCCGAGTAAGGCCGGTCTCGCCGTCGCCGAAATTCGGCATCGCCTTATAGGGTACTTTGTGGGTGGTAGGGAGCCGAGGTGAGTCATGGAGAGTGACTGACCCTATGTCCTGGTCTAATAAAAACTCATTTAGAGAGTCTTCTCCAAAACTCACATCGACTTCCTCCGTTAATAAACTAGATTCTAACAAATCTAAACTAGCCCAATTAATTACAGTTGAGTCAGACTCCGGTACGGGAGGCTCTGACTCTAATGAAATACCTGTGTTTGTAGTGTTGTTACCGGGAAGAGTAATACCCATATCCAATTTGTGATTAATTCGATTACAAGTTTCAGCTTTAAAATTGCGTGTTACTAGTGGGTTAGTAGTAGTGCAAATGGCCGAGCCTCGTGTTTCAATATTTTTACCTGCTACGCGATCGTGGGGAATTCCCATCGAGTTTTGAAGGGACAACTCAGACAATCGCGTGCCCTCCGAATTTCGGTTTGCAACTGTTCCTTTTTGTAGTGATTCTCCAGGAGGGTGGAAGAATTTACTAACTAAGGAGGAATAATGGCCCTGGACAGATGGATTCCCACTTGGGGGGGCAACCCTAGGTGTCCTATGTGATAGTCTGCCAGATATCCGGGTGGTTTCCTCGCTCGCTGGCTCCTTTCCAGCGGTGCGGGTGCTGGTGGTGCCAGTTGCTCCTCAGTTGCCACCGTAGGGGGGTCCCCGCCTTCACCCGTAATACGGGTGGGGGTGTCCTCCCCCAAGAGGGGTGGTGGCTCTGGGGCGTGTTGCTGCTGCTGCTCCTGCCTCTGTTGTTGTTCCAACTGTTCTCGTAGGGCAGCCTGCTCCTGTTCTGCCTCCCTTCGGATGACAATTTCCACCTCCCGGGGCCGGGTGACTCTCCCCCGCTGGTTAGGCTGGCGGTTGGGCTCCAGGAGGGGTGGAGCCTGACCCACCGCGTCTGGGCTGGCATGGTATGGTTTCAGGCGCTGTTCGCTCTGGACTGAGACCTGTCCAGAGCGCTCCACACGGTATGTGTGGTTGGCCAGCACCTCCACCACGCAGTAGGGACCCACGAACTTGGGCTGAAGTTTAGCCGACTGTCCGCGACGCCTACGATAGCTCACCATCCAGACCCAGTCTCCCACCTGATACAATGGGGGCTCTTCTGAGTCCTCTGTGCGGATCTGCCACTGCTGGGCCCGCAGTGCATCATGGGCTTTACCCATGATCTCTGTCAGTCTTTCTACGTACTCATGTACCGGTGATTCGGGGGCGGGAACATGGTATGTCAGGTGTTCCGGAACCCGCGTTTCCCGGCCTAGCATCAGGAAGTTTGGGGTCTCCTGTGTGGTGGAGTGTGGTGTGCTGCGGTAAGCCCGCATGATTTGTGGCAGCACCACGTCCCATTCTTCCTGACCTCGACCAAGGAGCAGGCTCCTGAGGGCGTCACCCAACATCCTGTTGTTCCGCTCGACGACTCCGTTCCCTTGTGGGTGATATGGGGTGGTCCGACTCTGGTTCACCCCCCATATCCGGCAGAGGTCTCCCATGAGCTGGGACTGGAACTGGGCACCCTGGTCCGTATGTATCTGCTCGGGCAAACCGAGGTAACAGAACACATGTTGGTCCAGGGTCCGGGCCACCGGGGGGGCGGTTGCGTCTGGGATAGCCAGAGCATCCGCCCACCGGGTAAAGTGGTCCGTGAGCACCAGTATCCAGGTGTTCCCTCTGGCGGATAACGGCATAGGCCCGACAAGGTCTACCGCCACTACTTGCCACGGTCGACCAGCGTACAGCCGGCGTCGACCAGTGGTTTCCGTGGGGCGGCCATGCTTGCTAGCTTGGCAGACCTCGCATTGTCGTACCCGCAGTCGTACGTCCCGAGTCATTCCGGGCCAATACCAACGCAGCCGCAGACACCTGATGACCCGACTGACTCCAGAATGAGCCTGCTTATGGGTGTCCCAGATCAGTTCCCGTCGGAGGGCGCGTGGACAGACGACGCGGTCCCTCTCCTGCTGACGGTTGTCTGCTGCTAACGTTATCATCAGGAGGCCATCAGGACTGACCTTGAGGGCATCCCAGCGACGACAGAGGAGTTGAAACTCAACGTCTCCCTGCCGCTGCTGTTCCTCACTAGGCCGTCGGCCCTCCTTCTTGGCCCGGAAAATGTCTGCTACCGCGCCGGGTAGCGTCTCCTGGAGTCGGCACAGCTCCTTGACATTCTGGTACAGAGTGGGGTTGGCGTGAAGCGCCTGGACGTCGTCTGAGTGGGTTTCGGTCCGAAGATGGCCGTGCTCCCACCGATAGACGGCGCCCTCCCCTAACTCTGTTTCCACGTCAAGGCGAGCGGGTCCCCCGTCCCGCTTTTCAATGTGCAGGCATTGCTTACAGTCCTCTACCGGCCGGCGGCTCATGCCGTCGGCGTTCCCGTGCTTCCGGCCAGCACGGTGTTCTACCCGGTAGGAGAACTCGGCAAGAATCTCTAGCCAACGAGCTACCTGGCTCGAGGGCTCCGCACGTTTACACAGCCATATCAGTGATGCATGGTCTGTTCGCAAACGGAACGTTCTCCCATACAGATATGGCCGAAAGTGCTTGACCGCCTTGACTACTGCTAGGAGTTCCTTCCTAGTGGTGCAGTAGTTCTTCTCGGCGGCCGCGAGAGTCTTGCTGTAGTAAGCCACGACCACCTCACTTCCCCCCTGGACTTGAGACAGGACAGCTCCCACGCTGTGGTCACTGGCGTCGGTGTCCAGGATGTACTCCTTGGCTGGATCAGGATACGCCAGAATTGGCGCCTCCATTAGACGTTGCTTGAGGTGGTCGAATGCCTGCTGCTCCTCCTGCGTCCACTGCCACCGGACCCCTTTTGCGGTCAGCCGATTTAACGGCTGAGCCACTCCTGCGAAGCCAGGTATGTACTGCCGGTAGTACCCTACTAGGCCCAAGAATGCGCGCAGTTCAGGGAGGTCACGGGGGACAGTCCACTCCTTCACAGCCTGTACCTTCTCTGGGTCGGTAGCGACCCCATCACGGCCCACCACATGACCCAGGTACGTGACTTCCGGCTGCAAGAGTGCACACTTGGAGGGCTTCAGCTTGAGTCCAGCTGCCCGGAGGCGGTCAAAGACCTCCCGCAGACGACTGACATGAGTCGAAAAGTCTGGGGAGCTGACAATGACGTCGTCCAGATAGATGAGGAGGGTCTTCCAGTGTAATCCACTGAGGACCTGCTCCATGAGCCGTTGGAAAGTTGCCGGGGCGGACGTTAGTCCAAATGGCAGTACTTTCCACTTCCAGAGCCCGTCGCGAGTAATGAATGCTGCTTTGTCCTGGGCATCAGGACTGAGAGGCACTTGCCAGTACCCGCTAAGCAGATCCAAAGTACTGAAGTACTTGCTACCCGCGAGGGCATCCAGAGACTCATCTATCCGAGGGAGAGGGTAGGCGTCTTGGATAGTAACGCTGTTGAGTCTGCGGTAGTCCACACAGAACCTCCAGCTACCATCTTTCTTCTTGACCAGGACTACTGGAGAGCTCCACGCACCGTGGGCAGGCTCAATCAGATCCCGGTCGAGAAGATCCTGTACCTGTCGGCTCACCTCCTTCTCCTTCTCCGGGCCTAGACGCCGGGTAGGCTGCCTGATGGGAGTGGTGCCGGCTGCCAGGGGTATCTCGTGGGAGATGACCTTGGTCAGCCCCATGTCTCTATCGCCACGACTGAAGACATCACTGTACTCCGCAAGTAGTTGAGCCAGTACTTGGCGTTCAGTACTACTTGTACAGTTTCCACACGCTCCATCATACAGGTCAGCCATATGCTCCGGGACTGCTCCTCGTCTGGTGTGAAGGGGGTTCCCCTGGGTGTCGGCCACTGTCTCCAGTGCCGGACCCACATCCGCTTCCTGGATGGAGTGGTACTTCCCCACCAGTGCTCCGGCCGATAATCGGACAGGTTCCGTGAAGGGGTTGATACACTGCACGAGGAGCTCTTGCCGACCATCTAGCCGATTCAGGCTGTTTGCTAGTCGGATCGCTCCGTGCGTTCCCTCAACCACCCCCAGGTCGGCGATCCCTTTGCAGTTGACTCTGCAGCGAAGGGTCGCCTGGGATCTCCCCGGAACTGTGCAGTCCCGCACTACCTGGACTCCGCCCACCAAGGGCCTCCCGAACTTGTCGACGCAGACAAGTTCCTTCCCAGCCATCACCACCACTGACTTCTGGAAATCCATGTGACACTGGTGTTTCTCCAGAAACGGCATTCCCAGGATGGCGTCCTCCTTCAGCTGGGTGACTATGAACGTCTCGTGAATTGCTTGATCACGGACGCGTCCAGGTAGTGAAATGATGCCGTAGAAAGGAATGCATGATCCGTCCGCCAACGTACCATGCGCACCTTCATACGGCTCGAGGCTCGCCCGCTCTCGTGCACCAAGGGTGTCAAAGAGACGCCTACTCAGCAGGTTGGTAGTGCACCCAGTATCCAGTAGGAATGTGGCAGCTTTACCCGAAATCTTTCCGGGCAGGAAGTAGCTGCTTCCATACGGCTGGGTGCTCCTGGAGCGGTCAGTCTCTGGGGGAGACACAACTTGGGTCCGCACAGCGGGCCTCCTCTTTGTCTTAGAGACAACGGGGGTTTTCTGAGGTCGGGAGGGTAGCTTGGGGTACTCTTGCGAGTAAGCTGAATCCTCTTCCACAACCTCCTCGGGCAACCCCGCGAACCGGTTCTGGAGTGGCCAGGCCGGAGGATCGGGTAGACCTTGCGGTCTCCGAGATCTCCGAGGTGCCTGCCATCCTGCTTCTTCTAGCTGCATCCGGGTCTCGAGTGACACGGCCGGAGGATCGGGTAGACCTTGCGGTCTCCGAGATCTCCGTGGCCTCTGCCACTCGGTATCGGCAGACCCTGTGGAGGTCTCTTCCTCTCCTCTTCGAGTCCTATCCCGGATGGGATTGGCGTGAGGCCCACGGTTGGCGGAAGTTACCGTGAGCCTTGGGTGTTTAAAGGCCCTTGGCCTCTAGGGCAGTGCCTCCTCACATGCCCTTGCACCCCGCACCCCCAACAGGTTAGCAGAGATGGGCAGACAGGGTTGTCCCGCGAACGGGGAGCCCGCCTATCCGCCTGTTCGCTCTGCAACTTCGTCACTGTAGCCTGCAGGCCTTTCATCATGTCCATTAACATGGTGAGCTGCGTCTGCTCGAGTGATTTAGTTGCTGCGGCCGCTACTTGGGGTTTAGCAGGTAGGGCGGTCTCCTCATCGACCACCTGGCGGGCGGCGAATCTTGGTCCCTGAAGCTCCTCTACCTGGAAATAGGCTTTACCCGTTTCCAGAGCTTCGTCCAGGCTGCCCACCTTGCTAGCCATCCAATAGCGTTGGAGGTCAGGATGATTTATACTCCGGAAAAACGCGTTGTACACCAGGCGCTGTCTTTCCGTTCCGGTAGCCTGGCTGAAAGCAGCCTGGGCCAAGCGTTCCACCACGTTGGCGTGGTCCTCCAACGATGTCCTCCTGTCCCTTCTCAGGGCCTGTAGGCGGTCAGACGCCTCCTCTGACGTCATGCCAAACCTGGCCCTTAGGGCACGTAAGATGTGTGCTTCATCGGGCCCCAGAGCGAAACTCTTGGCCCGGCCTGTCAAACAGGCCCGGAGTTGGAGGACGCGCACCGGCACTGGCCATTCAGCGATGGTGGCCACGTCCTGGAACTCCCGGATGAATTGCTCCACATCCCCATCACCTCCAAAAGTTGGGGGACTGAGGCGGTACCTGTCACCAGGTGGCGCCTGCCCTGTCCCCTGCAACTGTCGGAGGGCTGTCACCAAAGCCTCCACAGTGAGGGTTGGTGTCGCGGCTGCTCCAGGGGTCGCCTCCTCACCCCCTGGAGCCATCTTGTTCTTCTTACACTAGTATTCAGAATCCCACCGCTGCCACCAATGTGATAAACTTGTGGGTTGAATGTAACTTAGTGCAGAACAAGATAGGTTGAAGTAGTAGAGTTCCAAATGTTTATTATAGTAGAAAAATAATGTCAACTTGTCCAGGCGAGCTCCAGTAGTAGACTGGCTTAACACCGTAACTCGCCTGCTTTTATATACAGCGAACAAAAGAACATAAAACAAAGAATCTTTTGTGTGTGTGGCCCGAAGTTCGGTAGCTCCGAAATTCGGCAGGCCCGAAGATCGGGGGAACCGATCTTCGGTCAAGCCGAAATTCGGAACTCCGAATTTCGGACCCCAATTAACATTATTGAACAAAAGAACAAACCAAGGCATAATCTATCACAAGAATCTAATCCAACAGTTAATGTATAAGAGCATGCATAACTGCATATAATCCAACAGTCAAATTATCCTAAAGGCGAGGAATAATACAGTATGTACTGCACATGGCACAATTAGTCTACCACATACTCCATCATGTGTTTACAGCTGACCCATTGTTGCCATACAAGGTCAACTCACTGCAAAGTAGACACGTTCAACTTTTTCAAGAATCACTTCAACAATAATTCTTACCTAGCTTATAGATTATTAGTATGTCTTATTATCATTCAACTTGGTTCTAATTCTTAGTGTAGTGTAACAATACGAATGAAATAACTATTTTAAAACAAATTATTTATTCAGCAGCAGACAAAGTATAACTTTAGACAGACCTTGTCTTTTGGCCTCTCTCCTAGCAGTGTAGCCGGGTAGTTCGGAGGAAACGCGTATTCGTCGTACTGACAGAAGTTAGCTGCGGCGTGACCCACACTTGCTATGAAGATGAACACTGTGATTACTTCTACCAGCTCCTCGTTGCTTGTGAAGGTAACCGGCATACCCTATGAGAAAAATGCTAAAAGTTTCGAAGTGTAAAATGCCTCAAAAGAAATTTTTTTTCAATACATGCTGGTAGCTTTTGGTTTACATAAGAAGATGTGCGTTTTATGATGACAACTATGACATTCAAACCTGATTTCTGTATTGAACAGTATATTCATTCACACAGTAAGCACAAAAGTCTTAAAGTTTTAAAAAAACTTCAACAGAAATTACATTCAAAGACTAAGCAATAGCAACACTTATTGAAACTTTAGATTTAATCAAATGATTAATTAAACAGTGAATAGTTCTTTCACAGTGAAGGTACCTTGAAACCAGCTTCAACGATTTGCTTTGCCCAGGCTTGGAGTTCATGATCAGCAGCGAGTTTTTCTGGTTCATCTACAAAGAGGAGAAAACTTCTCTGTAAGATTGGTCACATGATACTGTAGATATTGGTCACATGATACTGTAGTACACAGTGTTACTCTTACCATATACGCCATCAACCACTTTGCTGACATAGTTCTGTAGAGCCTCCCACAGCAGTATAGCATCATCTCTATAGTGGTAGTTTGGAAGGGCGGTCACATCGTCCACCCCTCTTCTTTTCAGATCTTCAAGCAAGTTTCCATCCTTTTTCAGGTCCCAGTCAGCCCAGTTCTTTTCAATAAGATTAAACATTCCTGTCCGCCCAATCTGCATGGTCTCATCTACCCACCCATTTGGGGAGACCAACTTGTTCACAGCCAGTCTGTAATATCCCAGTATCACTTCAAGTCAGTTTGAATTATAAGTCTCCTTACTCATATCAACCTATCTCAAGCCTCGGAATGTAGATTCAGTTACATTTTACATCAAATAAATTAAAATATGAATATTCATTTAACTAAATCTTTTCGTTACATTCTAATTATTTCATGTACCCAGCACTCAAAGAATCCAGTACTAGAGGAATGAGAGGCTTAAGGTAGCTATTTCACTTACGTGTTGATGGCAAGCAGATATATAAAGTGAGGTGCCAACAGCCTGAACATGGGATGCGAGGGAGATAACTGCCGATGAGTGCAGGCTGCTACAGCTTCCATTATCAAGTGAGTGAATCCTAAAAATCATAAATCATTTTATTTGAAAAGCTACAAGCTAATAACTCGTGCAAACTATAAACTTTAATTTATTTGTATTTTTGGTAGTTATAGTTGAATGCGTGAAAAATAAACAAATTTGAACTACAAACAAAGCCTGGGATTTAAGAACTACATATATATATATATGTGGTTTCGTGTGCCTATACATTAGCTCTGTAAAAATAGTTTAATCATAATCTTGAGATTGAAGCAATCAAAACTAGATAATCAATATTTAATATTGAATGGAAAGGTGAATAGACCTAAATATTATTACATTGCAATGCTGGGGAGATAACTTTTTCAAGCTATCCCATCTATTTAGAGTGAGTTCTTACCCAAATGAGTGACAGATTGGTGGAGAGAGGCGTCTGCGAGATTGAACCACATTTTGGCACTGAGCCAAGTGTATTCCGGGTCAGCTGGAGTAAACACCTGAAAATGAGTCATGCACATGAGTATAATACTGTATTATACCTATGAGTGATATTGTATTCTACATCAGTTTTATTCTTATAAGTATATACTACTATATTATACATAAGATGAGCAAACATACACACTCGCGCTTGTACGCACACACATACACACACACACACACGCACAGGCACACACACACACGCACAGGCACACACACACACACACACAGACTCACAGGCACACACATACACACACACACACACGCACGCACGCACGCACGCACGCACGCACGCACACACACACGCACACACACGCACACACACACGCACACACACACACACACACACGCACACGCACACACACACACACACACACACACACGTGCAGACTCACAGGGTTGTCTTCTGCGGGTTGTGGCATGAGTTGAATGGCTACAGGAAGGAGAGATCCAGCTGTGTTGGAATAGAAGAGAGCTAGAGGACCTGGCAGCTGGCAAACAGAAAGGGTCTGTATGTTATAATAGACATAAATAGCGCTGCTGAGTTATGTAATTACATTTACATGTAACTGATATTTTTATAAAGCAGTACAATCTAATTCGTCAACAGTAATTAGTAATATAATTAGTCAACAGTAATTAGTAATATAATTAGTCAACAGTAATTAGTAATCTAATTAGTCAACAGTAATTAGTGATCTAATTAGTCAACTGTAATTAATAAGGCTTTATTTAATTGGGTAAAATCAAATATGTAAGTAATTCATCATTACATTAACACTTACCTTTCTATCGGCTGTACACTTGATAGTAGCCATGTAGGTGAGATCTACAATGTAGATTTTCTTTTCTGCCATTCGCTCTTCTAGCGTCTTGCCTTCAAGAAACTCCTTCACAAGTTCTGCAGTTACTGCGAAGCTGTAATGAATATATAAGAACTTTATGCCAGAGTATATCAAGTAGTGCCAAGTGCACACACCCTAGTGATAAACTTGTATAGCTTACTGCAATATGTAGTGATACTTGTATACTATATACACTAGTTATAAGTGTATAATATGTAGTAATACATTGCAGTACATGGGTCATTTTACTTAATTTAGTACACACTATATATCTTTAGTTTTTAGGTATTTTTCACGCTTATGTATATATTTTCTTGCATTAAACTGCTAATATATTAACAAATGCAACTGGATAAGCAATGTTGCTTTCTGATTCTGCTTGATTTCCTATGTTATAGCTGCCTCATCCACATGCTGTTTACTAAACATATATTATCATTATTAATTTACTATAAGTTAAGCAACAACAATCCGAAGTAGCCTTTTTAGCATTTGTTTTGTGTTGAAATCTGCTTACATTTGACTATCAATAAAATGGCATCGATGTAAGTTGCAACATGAGGAGGTAACTTCTAAGGACTGAGTTTGTTGCATGAAAGTCAACAAAATATAAAAATGTGATAATCAGAAAATAAGCATCGAATAAATGTTAAAGTAGCCTTAAGTTTATAGTCTAGACTATTCTACTTCAAGGTCATGGTTAACAGGTCAGGTATGTTTACCTTGACCTCAACCACGTCATAGCCTGCAGTAACCACTTACTTTTCTGGTATGGCTTGGCATAGCCTTAGTTTTAGAGGATTACATCCAGAGAGTCGCTGGTTTCCAAACTCTTCGTCTTTCCTCCACATGTTAGCACCCTGGTGAAAAAATATTGTAAATCAGCAAATAAAGTTGGCTATATAAGTTAATACATTTAATCAAGAATAAAATCAGCATTTCCAAAAAATTGCACAAAATTCACATAACTACATTTTATAAATGAAATGCATTTTGAATATAAATGCGAAAATAATTTTTAAGTTCATAAAAATAACCAGCTAGGATATGTAAAAATATTTGCTATGTTTAGCTGTGCAAAATACAAAATTTATTATAATTATTCTTTCCAACAATGTAAAAGAAAAATTTTAATATTTTGCCAAACATGAATAAATAATAGCTTTTCTGCAATTGCTTTTTTTATGAAGATAACATGTATGCTTTTGGCAGTCATGGTGCTTTGGATGAGCAAATTTGCTTGCTCAAATGAGCGGCTTTTCAAACTTTCAGAAGTTTCTCAACACCCTAACATTTTTTAAATGTTGAATATAGAACCTAAACCATATTTTATTTTTTCAATAATGTCTTATTTAAGAAAAACACTATTCTTCCCTCCAAGCATGCAATATGTAGTCCTAAAGGGTTTTAAGATATTTCAGCATTTGGTTCTAATTGTGAATTAATATAATTAGTATATATTTGCCATATTAAAGTGCATATCAAATAAAGAGGATAACTTACATAAGGAAGTGGAAGATTTCCTTTGTAAACTGCGTTAAAGTCATCGAGTTTTTCAAATTTAGGAGTTGTCAGATCAATGAACTTTGTTTCAATAAAAAGCTTTGCCTTGTTTGCTACAATGTCCCACTGAAATGACATACAGATTGATATTTATATAATTATTCTATAATATATAACTCTCTTTTTAACAATTCAATGGTCTATTTTAATGATTTCAGGCTACATATCCAAATGATTGAAATGATTATTCAAGTTTGCAAAAGATACAGCACAGAGCTCCCTCATATAGCAGAATAATTCTCAATAAAGTGGCAACATGCAATTGGATATGATTTGCAAAAATTTGTACTACATTTAGGATATTGCAGATTTAAAATAGCAATAGCTAATTTAACATTCTAGATGCTGCTTTATATTTTGTTTAAAGAATAAATAAACATGTATAATGATAATAAATCAATTTACATATGCCTGTTGCATATTATTGTATAATAATTGTATCATACTGAAATGAGTAAAGAATACTATAAGTTAGAGGTCATTGTGTGAGAGTTGTCAACACTTACCTTGTATGAGTCAGAGAACTGTTCGTCTGCTGGCAGCTCTTGTATCTACAAAACAGAGGCAAAAATATTTATTTTGTTTCAAATTTCATGTCTTCCAGACACAAAGTAGACAAACAAACATATGGTTGGCATATAGGCTGTGCCTCAAAATTTTATTTTTAATATCAGCTTCTAAACAAAAGTTTTCTATAAAAATTAATTAAAAAGCAACTAATCATAGTATTTACACCTAACATAGCAAATTTATGATTAATGGTTTTTATCTATATAGCCACCAGTTAGGCCTATGACAATATGTTTTAGAGTAAAAATGTAAGTAAATTTATTGCCTTCAGCATAGGTATATTGATAGACAGGAGAGAGAGAGAGAGAGAGAGAGAGAGAGAGAAACAGATAAAATTGGGACAACCTGAGGTGGAGTTCCTGGCACGTGATTGGTCAGTTTGTAAGACTCCCGTTTCTTCTCCAGCTCCTTAGCTCGCTGTTCTGAGAACTTAGAGTACTGCGGGAGGCAAGAGTCGAACTCCTCGAACATCAGCTGATCCCCTGCGTTGATCCACCTGGTTACCGGGAACACCGAACTACTCTTTGATTTCAGCTCCTCAATCACCACCTTCTCCAAAAACCTGGGAACATTATTTAAAGAATTGAATCAATGAGCCTTCATAGTACAAGCAAGAGTGTGAAGTGCTCATTTCTGAATACGTAGGGTCGTCAGTAAAATTCCAAACAACCTGCAGGAAAATAAAGTCATACATTGTAGACATACAAATGGCTGTATTATGTTTAGTTATTATATATATGTTTATAATATCTACTATACTGTATTAAACTATATATATACTAAATAATACATATAATATATTATATTATATATAGTATATTATACTATACTCTACACTACAATATATAAAATACTATACTATATATACCATATATAAGTTTGACATATACCATACTTTGCTATATATATGCTATAGTATTCTATACTGTATATACTATATACTATATATACTACATTATATAGGCTACTATATAGATACTTCATTATATACTTCATATACAATATATAAATATAAATATACCTATATATTATATACTATACTAAATACTACTTAGCCTATACATACTATACTACACTATGCTATATATACTATACACTGCACTACACTAATATGATACAATATATACTGATATAATACATATTTTTTATAATACTATATGTACTATAATATACTATATAATATACTATACTAGATGCTATAATGTATATATCATGTACTGATATGCTAATAAATGGCTGTAAATCTATCCCAGAATACCATGAGTCATCTTTAGCAGTTTCATCTCTACGAATGCAGAGTTCAGTGACTCTACTTATGTTTAGTAGTTCTAGGTAGAAGACATCAGTGTTTCCTGCTTGAAAGTCGTTCTTCCATTGCTTGTCTATCAATTGATCGGCAGACCATATTCCTGACTTGTCACGCACACAGACAAACACCTGCGAACAAGTGTCACTTGCTTTAGTTTAATAACAGCTTCTATAATATACAAGGCTAACTTTTACTGAGGCTCATGGGTTACACATCAGTGTGATGAAATCTCTTTCTGAACAGCATTTTAATTCATATAGGATAAAAAGTTGACTGTTCGACAGCGTGTGCATGCTAATTAATTCAAATCCTTCAGGATTACACTAATAAATTATTTAAGTTCACTGTACTCACTATGCTGTGCCATAATAAAACTTCACGATTATCTTTGGGCAGAAGTGGCCATACAATACCACGAATAAAATTGCTTTTTCTTAGTGCATTTAAACTGATCAACATTTGGCAACTGCAGCAGTTAGATTGTCATGATACTGATGCATGCATAGGTACATCATTTAAAAGACATGTTTATTTAAAAGTTTTGACAATTTTATTATCTAATGGTTGATGTCAATACCTGTTTAAGTATTTATAGCCAAGTTAGAAAACCTCTACATTATTATTATATATGCTCTGCAACTCAGCAATAGCATTTGATTTTATTAATTATATAACTTTATAATTGATGTAACGTATGAGGTATTATTCTCTATTTATACTTCATGTAAACTACAGATGTAATATATATATGCAGTTCTGAGTAGTTATAAAACAATGAAAAGTAGCTATATAATACTCACTGAAATACCAGATCTTTACTATATAATATATAATCTTTTAAAATCTTACGTTTCCATCAGTACTGGCACCTTTCTTGTCTCCTGTCTTGACTGACACCGAGTGAGTAGCTGTTGCAGGTGCTTTACTGCTACTTACTGACTGCTTGCTAGTGCATCCACCCATGACAGCTTGACACTTGACAGGCTAGAGCAAGTGATAGAGCAAGCACTTGTTACTCAGTTGTATGTAGTAAAGAGAACAGAAGCAACAACACAACTCAATAAAATATAGGAATTATATAAGCATTATATAGCTTTACATTTCAAAATTCAAACTTTATTATTTTTTGTGGACTCACAAAGATTATAATAATAATATGTATAATAAAAGCACAATTGAATGTAACATACATGACATAGTATGTGACACATGCTATGCATGTCACGCATGTTTTGCTACTGCTGCTCCATTAACTTGTTTATTATAGGAGGTATTAAGTATTAACTGCCTTCAGGTTTCCTTGACTATTTTAATATTTTAGTAAATCTTAGTTTGAAAACAGAATTGAAAATTATCTTTTGACACTTACCTGTTGAGATAAGGCTTTTTGAATTCAATACTGCCTCAACTATATACTGAGATACGCTTCTGCAGCTGTGCTATTTGACGATTGAAATAGCTCCCTGCTTTACTGTATAGCTAGCTACTCTTTGATACCCAAAACTAAAAACAGAAAGGGCTAATGAGACCTACTAAGGTTTGTAAACTACTGAATGAATGGAAAATATTATAGCGCTCTCAGTAATGAAAAGGTGAGCAAATAACGTGCAACTCCCATTGGACAATGAGGTGTGGAGTGAGAATAATCATTGATTTACTCAACACAATGGAAGCTTTTGTGTGCGGTTGTTAAGGAAACTTGTAAACAAACAATAATCTCTTTTCAAAATGTCATAGCTTGGCTGAAATACAATATTTAAATAGAATACTGAGTGGTTATGAAACTAAATCAAAACTATAAAGCTTCCAGATGCTACTGTTTTACTGCTAGTGTTATTAAAGAGATCATAGCATATGATGGTTATGTCCATGTTTCATTTCTTTACTCTTGTGACCATTCATATTATGCTATATATGCTGTATTATAGCATATTTCATTCAATTATATTTAAATTAAATACATTGAAAACAACAATTATATATAATTATTATTTTGCTTGAGTGTTAATAGTCAGTTAGTTTGTGAAACATAGTAAACTATGCAGACTACATCTTTTTATATTTTGTTGTTTGTTTACAATGCTAGTGAAATCCTCACTTGTCCAACCAGCTACCAAGCCTCGACTCTCTTAACTCTTCACTAAAAGAATTTGTGAATGTGAACGTACAGACTAATTTATCCCTGAATGAAAATGCTTAAATCCTGACGCAAAATACTTGACTACTATCAAAAGGTTCAGAAAACACTCACATGCATATACATAATATTATACTTCCATTTAGATTCTAGCCTATAATATATATAGGTTCAATCAGCTTATATATGGCCCTACACCAGATAGTTCAAGTACAATGAATACACACATGTTCCATGAAACCAAGCAACCAGATGTGGTCACCTCGAAGATAAAGTCATATAAACTATGCTGTTACGTGGACAATTGTCAGCCACACCACCAGCCATGCACCACCTATGTATAAGGGTAAACAGGCAACATGTGCATAATAGAAATATTATACTATTTTATGTGCAAGCCTAGTATGTGTGTGTTGAGTCATAAAATCTCAATTTTTAAAGCAATGGTACAAGCACATTAAGATCATGTTTTTGTGATAAAATATTCATAATAACTAACCAATATCTACTGCAAGGTGCAACTGCACTTAGGTAGCTGTAAAAGACTGCTGGTAAAAACAAAAAACATGATTATATTTAAACTATTCTAGCTCCAAAACAGTTTATTTTAATGAGAGAAAATAGCAGGCAATGATGTGTCTCAGCTAAATGGTTTAGAGTTTAGACAGACAGTTAAAACTAATGAACTGAAATTATTTATTGTAATAATATAGCTAAACGGTTATAACTTATAATGGTTTTAAAATAGGCTCCTGCTTTTCCGGAGTTGTCTTTCTAAAAGTAACCTCACAACCACTGAACTAGAAAAGATATTGAGCTCATTGTTTACGACTATCTCACATTGAATATCAGTTAAGGGTGGGTCCGGTTAGAACCGCAAACTCGCAAATAGCCTGCAACAAGAAAATGGCGGCTTCCATGAAGTTCTTTAAATGCAGTTTTCTTGCATCCCAACACTAGCATTTTACTTGGTGTTGCAAAGCACGTTTGTACATTAGAGACAAAGTTGTTAAAACGGTGTATTCTTAAATTTTTCTTCTTCACGATTTTGTATGCAGCTTCATGGTAAGTTTTCATTGTTAGTAATAGTAATTCTAAGAGTAAGAGTTAGTGACTAAGTCTAACAGTTTGTTTGTTTGTTTGTTTGGTTTATTTCATCAAAGGTATTTAATAACACAAGGACATTAGAAAATGCCAAGGAGGCGATGATGAGGCCCATTGCGCTATAGCCTAGCTAGTCATGCGCGGGCCAACACGAGCTGACAGCGACTCTATCCAGAAAAATACAAAAAAATACAACTATTCTAACAGATAAAGCCTCAACTTCCTCCCAAATTCATTAGGGTTGCTAATTGACCGTAAAGGGATTGGCAGTTCATTCCATAGTGCCACCTCCTGATAACAGTTTCTCCTGTGACCTGCTGCTGTTTGAGAGTGAGGAAGGGGGAGATTTATGAATGATTGACGTGTATTGATAGAGTGAGTGGGAAAAAAATTGTCAGAGTAGAAAAAAGAATGAGCTTTCTTTAACACTTTAAAACGGTAAATCTGGTATATTGAGAGAACTTTATGCTTAGTAAATAGAGGCGCTGATGGATGGTCAAACGGTTTTTTGTTCATGATACGCATTACCTTTTTTTGAAAAATAAAAATCTTGTTTAGATGGGTATTAGCTGCATTTCCCCAGGCCTCTGCACAATAATTTAACTTGGAATTGATGAAAGAATTATATATCAAAAGTAAAATTTTTTGAGGGAGATATTCAGAACATCGGTATATTAATCCACTAAGTGGTCGTAATTTTGTAAGTAGGTTTGAGATGTGCAAGCTCCAATTTAAATTTTTATCTATTTGTACACCTAGAAAAGTTATGCTGTTAGAGTAATTTATAGGTCTTTTATTTAATAATATACAGTTTTCTAGAATTTGAAAAGGATTTTGGTAGTTTTTTAAAACAATATAGTTGCATTTTTCATAGTTTATAGTGAGTTTGTTTTTATTGCACCAAATTGACAGAGAGTTTAGATCTTGATTTATAGCTTCCAAATGGGAGTTCAAATCTTTTGATTCAAAAAATAAATTAGTGTCGTCGGCATAGAAAATGGGATTAAAAAGTTTAAATTGTTGAGCAAGATCGTTTATATATATCAAAAATAAGGTAGGGCCCAAGACAGATCCCTGGGGAACCCCACAGGTCACTGATCGTGAACTTGATAAGGTTGCATTTACTAGTGTGGAATGACTTCGGTTTGATAGGTAGTTAGCAACCCATGACACTGTAAGTGGTAACTGTAAGTGTAACACTAACAGTGTTAGTGTTACTGTTAGACTTAGTAACACTCAACAGTCAGTAACACTAACAGTAACTCAAACTCAAACTGTCTAATAGTAATTCTAATACTAATAGAAATACTAATAGTAATACTAATAGTAGTACTAATACTAATAGTAATAGTAAATGTAATAGTAATACTTATAACTTATAGTTATAGTTTTATTTAAAGTTATACTGATACTGATAGTGATAGTTATACTAATACTTATACTTATAGTTATAGTAATACTAATACTAATAGTAATATTAATAGTAATAGTAATAATTAATAGTTATACTATACTAATACTAATACTACCAGTATCAGTACGACTACGGACTATGTTTATAACTATAACTATAAGTATATGAATAACTATAAGTATAAGTTAAAGTTAATGTATAAGGCTAAGAATTGTTTTTACTATTACTATTACTATTAGTATAGTATCAGTATTTATAGTTTAAGAATAAGAGTAAGTATAACTAAACTTTAACTATAACTCTTACTATTACTATTAGTAATACTATTACTGGTATTAGTATTGAAAGTTACTTTTAGTTTTACAATTAGTGATACTGGTAGCCCTGATTTAGGTTACTTACAAAATCGGGCTAGCTATAGCAGTTATACTTATAATATAGGTAAACATTCAATTGATTATACTATTTGATTTAATTATTGTAATTAATTTCTAATATAGGGTTTAATAGTTTTAAACTTTTATTATTTAGTCATAAGGATTCTCATTAGAATTATTCTCACCAATCATATGGTTATAAACATTTTTTTTATAATTATTCATCATCGAATCACTTCACCTAATAACTATAATCTCACTGTTTAGTGAATGTGGTGATGATTATCATCATCATTTTTATAATTTATTGTTTATTACTCATTAAAAAAGTCAGTTTCTATGTATGGTCACATTGATATTTAGTGAACTCATTATTTTTTACAAGTGCATGGGAAAGATATTTTTGCTTGTTATAGTGAGTTAATATCTGAGCTATATAAAATGTGCATCAATAAACTATAACAACCAAGTTTAACTATAAATCTATCACCAAAACAATTTGTTTTTTTAATGAAAGTTAATTAATCGAGTCTATTTTTGACAGAAACTGGTTTCTTGTAGGTTTAATATTTGGTGATATTAGTTTTAATCTATGTGCATAACGTTGTGTTGCCTAGCAACAAAACTTCTACAGCTTTGCATGGCTTCTGGATTTTGATAATTTATATTTCCTAATTCCATATATATTTTCAGGATGTTCAGAGTGACACTCCCCAGCAGCACTCTGTCATGCTAGGCCCCAGCAATAAGCTCATCTTATGTAACAACAGCACTGGTAACGTTTACTAAAGCTTGAATAGTTTTCAGTTGACCTGTTATTGCTAGTTTAGTGAAAATTAACTGAGGCAATGTTTTCTATTCCTTCTGTTTATAGAAGGAAGTGGTGAGCTTATTTTCAGAGAAGTCAATCTGAGACCAGAGTATGATAACCAGTTTGTCCGTAACCTGGTGAATGAGATGTCTTGTAAGTCCCGCCTACTTTCCAGAACTTTCTCTCAATATCCACCTTCCGCCATAAACTCTTCTACAGTACATATATAGCTTGTCTTCAGTAATCTGGAAGTTTCTCCAACAGTTTAATGCCAGATGTTTGTCTCTTTGATCAACTCAGCTTATGATCTGTACACTTATACTCTGATTACTCTGTATGTTCAGGTGTCTTCATAGCCAATCAGAGGTCGCCAGATTGTCCAATGACAGTAGAGGAAGTGCTGTAAGTTTGCTCTACCTGACTAATAGTCCGCTAGTAAATTAGTTCACCATAGTAGTAGAATTCTAAGAATGATAATACAACTCCCACTACATAAAATTAGTAGTGCTTTATACTGAAGTTGGCAACTTCATATCTTCTTCACTTGAGGGTGTGTTGTATGATGACTGAATCCATGTTCTCTTGTAGTCACTACAGTAGAAGTTATCGGGCGGTCATTAAGGAGTCCATGCAGGACGTTCAAAGAGCTCTCAGTATGTAGGCTAAGTTTTCTTTATTCTAAAGACTGATTCTAGTAGTCAATGCTCTGGAGTTAGAACTCAGTCTAATGTGTATAGACTGCATAGAATGATTTCCTACTGGTTATTTACTAATATATATATTATCTGCTATGTGTTATACATACTATATAGTACATATAATACAAAGTATTATGATAAATAATATATGTATTGTATTTATATATAATATATGCTATAAAATATATATGCCATGTTATATACAATGTATACTCATTGGTATTTCAGAGGAGATATAAATAGCTCAATTTCTATAGCTCAGTACAGGTGTACCTGTAGTATTACCTGATGTTTTAGTGACAGTACACATGTACCTGTAATATTACCTGATGTTCTATTGACAGTACACACGTACCTGTAATATTACCTGATGTTCTAGTGACAGAAGATGCTGCCTCTGCTGACCTTCTGGATGACCTCATGAGGACTCTGGTGGTCAGCGAGTCTGCGTGGAACCTGATGGAGATCATCTTCTTCCAGGAGCCGCAAGGTTGGTGAATACTTAGTGGTTACTGAGTATAATATAGTATATAGTCAGTGTATAGTTAGTATATAGTATACAGTTAGTATATGGTGAGTATATAGTGAGTATATAGTATATAATTAGTATGCAGATAGTTGTACTCTCCGGCAGGCGGGGAACTGGCTCTACAGCTCCTCAAGTGGCTCAGTATCCATATTGACGACTGCAGAGTGATGATGGAGGAGGTAATGAAGGAGGACCCTGTGCACCACCACCACAACTACTGGCCCGCGGTATGTACGCTACTGGCCTGTGGTATGTACGCTATTGGCCTGTGGTATGTACGCTATTGGCCTGTGGTATGTACGCTATTGGCCCGCGGTATGTACACTATTGGCCCGCGGTATGTACACTATTGGCCTGTGGTATGTACACTATTGGCCTGTGGTATGTACGCTATTGGCCTGTGGTATGTACGCTATTGGCCTGTGGTATGTACGCTATTGGCCTGTGGTATGTACGCTATTGGCCCGCGGTATGTACGCTATTAGCCTGTGGTATGTACGCTATTGGCCTGTGGTATGTACGCTATTGGACAGGAAACTGTGTGTTTGTATTGGCATGTTGTCTCCTTGGGTGAAGTTTGTGTGACTTGTTACTGCATGCAGGTGTACGGCTGCCTGCTGCAAGGTAAAACCGAAGAAGTCATGGAGCTCCTACTTGCCTCAAACAACACTTCCAAATCTTGCCGAGTCCTAATGAGCGTCCTCTCCAAGATGCCCATCTATCAGGTACTTACAACTGTCCTCATTCGCTTGTCAGCTGAATATCCACCAATCAGCATGCTGCTCTCTGGTACTCATGCGAATAGACTGTGGCTGATGGTTGCAGGCAGCTGGCATGGCGGTGAACGAGTACGAGGGGAATTGGAGGATGTGGAGAGACGAGCTGAAGCAGATGTTAAGTCAGGGAGTGTTTGCAGATGACGACAAGATGGCGCAGATGGCGAGGGTAAGTTGAGAGTGTCGGGTGTGGAGCTCAGTATATACATCAAGCCACGTCTGCTGTACATTAAGTCATGTGCCTTGAGCAGTCACTGATTCAGAAAGTTCTAGAAGCTGGCAACAGACAGACTTACATAGAGACCAGCTGGTAGACATTCTGTCTGTTTGTAGATTCTGTCAGGTGATTTGGACTCCATCCTATCAGCAGTTGAGGAATTGTCTGCCCCCTGGTACTCGTATCTTATGGCCGCCATCTTCTACACTCAGCCGTATGCCAAGTTCTACCAGGTCCAGGGCTCCATAGAGGTAATCTTACGGCGTGGTATTGTAGATGTAAACCTGCACAGTCTAATAGAAGCTGCCAAGTTGATATTATATATAATTCATCTAGTCTAATAGATGTTGTCTCTCTGCCACACTCAGGGGGCGGTACACAGGTGCGGTGGCATCAAGTCATTTGACACCCACGACTCCCTCATCTACCACATCCTCCGCCGCAACCTGGTGGAGCTGATGAAGTGCTGCAGTGAAGAGTTTAGCAGCTGGTGGTTTGCTGCTCATCTCTCTGACGTCTTCCACCAGGCCAACCTCCTCCAGGAGAAGAACAGGTCTGTCTATGTCTATATACTCTCTCTATATCTATATATACTCTTTGTATCTATATATACTCTTTGTATCTATATATACTCTCTATGTCTATATATATACTCTATATATCTATATATACTCTCTATGTCTATATATATACTCTATTTCTATATATACTCTATCTATCTATATATACTTTCTATATATCTACATATATTCTCTATGTCTATATATGCAATCTATGTCTATATATACTTTCTATATACTCTCTTTATATATGTAATGTATATATATACTCTGTATCATTCTACTCACTCTAGTCTCGACACGACCATGAGAGACAGTCTGCTCTTGGAATACGGAGGTAGTCTCATGCAGGACCACAGGCTGTGGAATGTCGGCATACACTACCTTCTCCAGTGTCCCAAATATGGCAGGTAATCTTCTCCCTTCTCACGTCTGCTTCTCACGTCTGCTTCTCTTGTCTGCTTCTCACGTCTTCTCTGTCTCACGTCTGCTTCTCACGTCTGCTCTGTCTCACGGGTGCTTCTCATGTCTTCTCTGTGTCACGTCTGCTCTCATGGCTACATGGTATGCCATATTCACATTTTTTTCTGAATGATGTATTCAACATTTGTGTTTGGATTTATTTGCTGGTGTCATTTGATGTGAAGATTATTGCTCTGGAATTTTGTAAAATTTATTGAAAATAATATGACTGACTGTACACAATTTATACGTCAGCGGATGCTTTCTAATAACACAATTTTAACCCTTTTATGTTTACTGGAACAGCGAAAGTTGAGACTTGACAGGAACAATGTTTTCCGTTACCTGCCTCTTCTGCCCCCTAAGTTGCCTCTTATACTCCCTGAATTGCCTCTTCTGCCTCCTAACTTGCCTCTTCTACCCCCTAAATTGCCTCTTCTACTCCCTAACTTGCCTTTCATACTTGCGTCTATTCAGGTACCACCTGCAGGAGTATTTGGCCCGCCTCCCTTTGATATCTACAAGACAAGCTCTTAAAGTACTCAGTGTATGCGAGACTCATGGATTCACTCAGCAAGGTGTGTTTAGGAAGAACATCCACTCATATTTGCTAATAATTACAAATAAGTCCTTAGCCTCCCTTTAAAAAGCCCCTTCCATCAGGGGGCCTCACAGGGATGGTGACTAGAACCTCAAGAGTTTTATTTGGTGCTTGAGATGAGGGGAGATGATTTTAGAAATTTTATTTTGTCATTATGAGACCCTAGTTGTAGCTGTACCAAATAACTCTTTGCTAGTTAGCTGATTTTATCCATAAGTTATTCTACCATAACATGAGGCGTGGCTGTCTATTTAGTGTCTCATTTCTATTGATGAGGCAATCACTATAGTGACATCCAACAAAACAGGACACTAGCAAATATATCCATCAGTCGAATTCCTGTCACTGATCACTGCAGCTGCTACACAGTTGGAAATATGCAGATAAACTAGCCACCTTATTAAATGATAGTTTAAGTGAAAGTAAACATGTAATGTGTGATTCTCTAGCCTCGAGTATATGCAGAGTGATGGCTAGGAGGGAGATGAGAGAGGGCAGGCTGGATTCCGCCCTTACTTGGTGTCGACACGGCAAGGTACGTGGGCTACCTCTCCACTCAGTTAGATCTTCACTTAGTATTCTCTCCACTCAGTTAGATCTTCACTTAGTATTCTCTCCACTCAGTTAGACCTTCACTTAGTATTCTATATCTATTTATTGGAAGCCTTAGTTCTAACTGCTGAGGTCAAGGTTACTACCTGGGTGCCTGATTAGCTATTTATTCTAAACTGTAAGTAACTGTCTATTATATATACATGACGGTAATATGTACATGTATTATATTATACATATGTACATTATATTGTACACACAGGATGGTAACATGGCCACAATAGTAGCAGAGAAGTTTCTAGATCAATACCGGGAGAGTGTGATGTTACCCTCCGTAGACGTTCTGGACGCCCTCGGCCCCACCATGCTGCTCATGAGCAAAAAACTCCTCTTTTTGGGTAGGCAACTTCCTATAACATGTTCAGTAACTCCTTGCTGCAGTGGGACCATTTAGTGCTGGGCTGTATATAGTGCATATGGGGCTGGACCATGCGGTACCGGACCATATGGTGCTAGAATATGTAGACTCAGAGGCATTGAACTTGTTTAGAACTACTTTTCTCTGCTGATTTTTAGAAAAGTGCCACTTTGGATAGCTGGTCTTTAAGTAATAGAAATTATTTGAGCAAGTTTCAATTTGTTTTTGTTGCTTGAGTCGTATGTGTGGCATTGATTGGTCTAATGAAGTATATTATCTGTGAGAGATTGTCTGTTGTAGTAATTCATTGTCTGTTGTAGTAATTCATTGTGTGTTGTAGTCATTCACTGTGTGTTGTAGTAATTCACTGTGTGTTGTAGTAATTCACTGTGTGTTGTAGTCATTTACTGTGTGTTGTAGTCATTCACTGCGTGTTGTAGTCATTCACTGCGTGTTGTAGTACATTATTCACTGTGTTGTAGTAAAGTTGAGGGAATTCCACCAGCTGGTTGACGCTGGGGAGGAGAAGGAGGCGTGTAGTCTGCTAGTGGCTCTAATAAAGTCCCGGACAGCTCCTGCCAGGTGGGTGCAGGTGCTTGTTTCACTGCATGACAGGCTGTTGACACATAGCTGTTTGCTGCATGTAGTATAAACATAGTAATCACTAAGCTGTTGCGTTTCCTGTAGGTAGCCCCAGTAAACCAGACATTACCTTCTGTTGATAGATTATACTTTGTAGTCATCGAGTTCTTGGCTTTAAACACCCATAGTTTCCATCGGGTGTAAACTCTGTATACTACAGTCAGTTATATAATGCAGTGATTCTATATATGGATTCACTATTTGGGTCTCTGACTAGGAGTTTTCTTCCCTTGCTATACAGACCTGATTTCTCTTTAGGTACTGGTTTCTGCTGATATTGGAGTTGCTGCCCATGTTGGAATCCAGCAAGGTTCTCTTCACATCTGATGAGATCTACGATCTGATGAATGCCGTGACAGAGTTGAAACAGTCTAAATCCGAAGAAATGGTAGGCAGTTCTTAACCAATACTACTAGTGCTACTACTACTACTACTACTACTACTACTACTACTACTACTACTACTACTACTACTACTACTACTACTACTACTACTACTACTACTACCACTACTACTACTGCTACTACTAGTACTAGTGCTACTACTACTACTGCTACTACTACTACTGCTACTGCTACTAGCTACTACTGCTACTGTTACCACATGATGGGTTTTCTAGATGAATGAGTTGGAAGTATCAAGGATACAAACCCTCCATCTCTCTCTCACCAGATGTCTGGCTAAAGTCACGCTCTCCGATTCCAATGCCCTTGTAGCCATTTCCTGTGACGTGTGATGTCATTTCCTCCATCTTTTCATGTTGAGACTTGAAATCTGAGACGTTTGCTGCCCAGTACAGAGCTGAGCTTGTTGGAATACCACGTCTCGTGCGTCTCATAGTCATATTGATGACTCAGATTCAAACTGTGCAATAATATTACAATAACTAGTAGTATAATATAGTTAATCTGCACCATAGTGACCATGGTGTAGATGTAAATAGTTATATGAGGTTATTGTGGATGTGATTCAATTTGTAGAACTGTATCTGCATTTGTATATATACGACAACAGTGTACTATTTTCCTATTACCTTTCACATCACAATAAACAAAATGAACAAAATGATTGCATTGAATCTGTCTAACTATAATGTACAGCAGCAATTTTCTATTCCATCTGAAGTCTCATAACTTTCATGAGTCATGTTTATACATTTTGAGAGAACAAATATTTGCGCAATCAATAAATTGAAAATTTAGACTGATAATACATTGGACCTCTTTCCTTGTCAAAAATGCTAAAATATATCTATGAAATATAAATGTATAACCATTGCACCCATCATTACAAATTTAAGGCTTATATTTTAGGAGTTACTTCCACATTACATTTTGTTTTACTTCGCGCCTTATTACATGTCGCTCAAACCATTTATGAGTCGAAGGATGTATGCGGAATAACCAAGAAACTTGGCAGCAAATCTATTGCGTGAAGTAAACGAATAGAACGAGAGCCCTATAAAGAACGCCCTTCTCAGGCTGGGCCTGAAGGTAGTTTGCAATGCTGTAAAAGCCAAGCAACACTAATATGCATTTGAACTTTTTTCTAACAACCATTCAAACTCATTGAGTTACAGACACTAAAATTGCACTATTCAATATTCTTGTATTATTCTTTCGTTATTTAAGCCTTTTAATATATTTAAATATAAATTATTTTCTTTAAATATTATCATATGAAACTGGAAGTGTAATCAAAAATTCAAATTGATGTTCAAGTTCAACTTGAGAATCAGAATGATGTTGATCTTGATCTTCATCTTGCCATGTTCACTGTTCACTGACAGTGACACTAGCTACCATTATCAGCAACTGAGCGAGCAAGCTAGTAGCAGTACTATTTAAGTGTTACTACTGCTAGTGCTAGCCCATTGCTGCCATTACTAGTACTAGTAGTAGTACCAATATTAATATATATTTAATAACTTATTAAATATATACCAATGGCAATATTCATATTGCCAATATGAATATTGGTATTTATTTTACTATAATATATTTATAAATATATTATTAAATAAGTTATACTTATACTAAATACTAGAAGTAGAAGAAGATAAAATATCTTAGCTTGTGGCTGTGCTTCAGCTTGTGTCTTGTAGTTGTACTTGTAGTTGTATTCGTCATTTCAATTTCGATATGGTAAGCTTAAGTTTTGAAGTCATTGCTGTTAGTATTAGTTAATAGTTTACTATTTGCAATTCCATTTTAAATTTAATGTCGGGTTTATTATATTATAATATAGTTATACTATTAGTGTTTATTTTATCACTTATAATTTATTGCAATTCTGCTGCTACTATCACTATGGCTAATCTATTGATAAATAATTATAATAATACATTCTAGTCTCAATTATTTGTACAAGCACAATACTGAATGCCAGTTTCAAGTCTCTAAGAAAATTTAGATTTAGTATCTTGGTGTGACATATACAAGTTTCTGCTGTCATTATTATCAGTAGGATTACTTTATAATTTAAGTTTTAGTACTGTCAAATTATTTTAAATATTTGGTGTAATAATGAGTGTTGTCATGTATATAGATAAATTATAAAAAGCAAAACCTGTACTAAAAGTATTTTCCGTTGCCTTAATTTAAATGACTTTTTGTAATATACGATGAAAAAAAAGTTGGTTTGATGGCATTTTGTAAATTTGCTGCTGTTTTTTTATAATGGTCCACGGACAGACATTTTCAAGAGCTTTTTGTCTTTATCATGTAGTTATTTTCACGTGCCTACATTATTTATATATTTTATAAGTGGGTGTCCTTATTTTTATGAAGTTGTTGATCATTTATGCTGGCTTATATGAAGATTCACAGTAACTCCTTTCTCTCCCTTCATGCTTTATTTCTGTTGTGTGGCTGTGTTGCCTGTCAATGCTACTTCAGTACTTGTATCTTGTGTTTACATACTCTATAACACGTGGCATTTCTTTGTAAATTCTATCAGTTCATAGCTGGTATTAATTCCATTAACAACATTTGTAGGAGGGAAACATAACCCTAGTTAAGACACCATGGAGGTGCTGAGGTACTGGACACATAGTAGCACTTTGCGAGGCAGTCAGTTGAATGAAGAGACAGCAGGGAGTAAACTCTTTGCACTAACTGTATACACAACACTCTGGGCCAGTATGTACCGCATACAGCTTAGCCTGTGGTCCCACAGGACGGCAGAGTGGAGGTGCCGGGTTGTGTCCCTCACTCATGGAACTCTGGTCACCTATCTCTCATACTACAGTCAGTGTGTGGAGGGTCCTTCAGTGTTTGGTATAGAGCCAGGTGAGTGATGGTACACACACACGCGCACACACACTCACGCACGCACACACGCGCAGGCACACACACACGCGCAGACACGCTCACTCACTTTCACTATTTTCAATTTGGTTACTGATTTGGTTAATTGATTCTGTAATCAGAGTGATAACCTACTTCGATCAGTACATCAGTCATCATCCAGTGAGATAAGTTCTTTTATATTCAAAGTGTTACTTTAGTGTTGGCATTCATCCAGGACATCAGGTTTTGTTTATTTAAATTATTTAACTGTTATCTGTGGTAGCTGCAATTGGTTTTATCTTCCATCAGTTCTGTGGCTATTTACTTTGGGATCTTCTTATCTTGCAATAGAGTCCAGTAGCTCTGCACAAAGGTTAAAGGTCAACCTGCATACTTCATATTGCTGCTTCAAATTTAATCAATTTAAATGTTTTTCTGTCACAAGATAAACAAGCTTGGTGCCAGCTGCTTGCTTTAGTCTCTCATAAATTCTATGATTTCTTTTAATTTTTCAAAAATATAAAATTGTATAACTTTATGAGCAGGTAAACACCATAAACATATGTTTTTACTAGAAATTCCAAGTCATGACATGTACAAAAAACAGCACACAGCTAAAATTAGCAGCTCTAAGTTTGGTCCAACTTTAATACTGATTTGCCTGAAATGTCAAAGCAGGGAAAACTTGGTTGTGTGAATATGTAAAGGTAAAGCATAAGAATGAGTGGATATTACAGAGATGTTAGGAGAAAAGAATTACTAACTGGTAGAGTTGTATGTTTCAGGTTTACCAAACAACAACACTCAGATGTTTATAGCTAAGCTCTGTCTAGGCTACTTCATATTTGACTTTGTGTGGTGCTTATGCTATCAAACTGAACGTAAGTCTACCTTTCATCCAAAAGTTTATTGTATAATTGAATTAATATTTACTCTTTGGCCGTAATAGGTGTTGTCATCTCTTTAAGCTTTAAGGTTTTCTATGATAGTTTGAGTTTGGTGAACATAATTTGAAGATCTCTACTTGGGTGCATTATTAGGTATATGTTCTGTAATGTTGTAAAATAAATTAATTGGAAAAGTAATTTGTTATTTTATGTATCCCAAAGTTAACGTAACTACAAGCCTGTATGGAATGTATAAGAATTGTAGGCATAATATTAATGACTGTGGAAAAACAACTTTAATTTCTGCACTATTAGCCTCAGTTCCCGTGTACTTGTAGCCCGCATCATGATAGTTCACCATGTTCTCAGTATCTTCGGCATGGCTAACATGATATTCCAAGGCAAGTGGGGCACAGAACTAGTGGCAGTTATTGGGGCAACAGAGGTTAGCAACCCCTTGCTTCAACTCCGCTGGTTTCTCAAAGACGCCGGATACAGCAAGACTATACTAGGCGAGATTGTGGACTTCCTGTTTATTATCGTGTTCGGGGCGTTCAGGTTTCTACTGAGCGGGTACGTAATGTTAGAGTATGTCTCGTATCCTAACGACGACGTGTTAGGTAAAGTTGGAGCAGTTAGTATGTTCAGTCTGAGTGCGGTGTTTTATTACTACATCCTCGGCTACGCCAAGAAGAAGTACGGGAGAATGTTCTTCCCTTCCCATAATAAAAAGGAGGGCTCGGGGGAGATGAGTCTAAATAATGGGCTGAGTAAACAAGCCAATGGTGTTAGTAGTACTAGTAGATATAGGAATGGAGTTAGCACTATAGACAATCCAACTCACTCCCCAGCAGCTAATAATGTCACTCATATCAAACCTGAGTAAAATAATATTTTTTATAATTATTTTTGTTGTTTTTTTAGTTTTTAAACAAGAAAATCTTAATTTTTTCACATGCCTGTTTTATAAATTATCATTATGTCTTTCCTGAAGTATCAAGCATTTCTACCACTCAAAAATAATTTTCTATATATTGTCTACTTATGTAACAGTATTATATTATGTTATATCATTATATTACAATAGCCTACTTGTTACCTGCATGGTACATGGACCAAAGACAATCTGGCTCAAATATTGGTTCTGGTTTGGCCACATTCTCATTTTTTATATTGTTTGTGATAATTTAATGTAAACGTATAGCATACTTACTGTAACTATTTTTATTTATTGATAACAAGTTTATATTTAGCTGTTGTGCCGACACTTTTCCATGCACTGTAACAGATGCATCAACAACATGCTTTAATAAATTCAGTTTACTATCATTAGTTGCTCTTGTTTCTGCCTTATAAATATGATTTAGATAGCATCGCAAACCCATACTTATCCTAAAGATGTTGAGTAGTGATACAATGTGAGTTTAAGTGCAGTAAGGCATAATAATATATTGAAGCCACGTAGATATTTATAAAAACTTTCATAACTGCACTGAGTTTGTGTTACTTGTAGTTGTCAGGTTTTCTGGAGCTTGTTTCAATTTGCTGTAATAGTTAGTTTCAGTAAATACATAAATCATAATAACGTACTGCTTCCATAATCAATAAACATATATAATTAGAAAGGAATTCTAATAAAATGTGTAATGCACTAGAATCCAGATTCTAGATGGAAGGTATAATTTATCATATAAGAAGTTGCCCACTCTCAACCAAAGAAATTTGTGAAACCGATTCGCTATTTATTCATCTAAACTAAAATGCATTCATTTGACGAAGAATGCTAATGATACGCCTGAAATCGAATAAAACTCATTTTAGTGTAGCAGGTCAAGTTTGAAATCGGTTCTTGAAGCTAAACTTAACATACAAATGACATTGAAATTTTTGTGCTCACTCTTCATCTAAATTACATTCATCAGTGCATAGATACTGATAGTGATACTGATGGGAAAATATCTACGCCTGCTCTGTTTGAAGTGATGTATTTTAAAAAGCATATTTTAGATAGCTTGCAAAATTATTTTGAATTTAGACAAAAAGTATTTGGTATTAATGTAAACAAGCGTGTCTATTAAATTAGTAGTACAGTATGAGTAGTAGTAGTACTACTACTACTAGTACTAGGAGTAGGTATAACTATAGGATAATATTAATAACAATAAAGATTAAGTAGTACCTGTAGACGTAGTGCACTTACAGGCTGTACCTGTTTATTAAATTCAATATTAACTATTAAGTCTAAGAGTAAGTCTTACTTTACTACTTCTAGTAGTGAAGTAAGACTTACTCTTAGTCTTAGACTTAATTAGTTAATAGTTAATCTTTATTAATATTATAATTAGTATTAATATTATCCTATAGGTATACCTATGCTGATTCTCTTAGTATTACTCTTAGTAGTATACTTACACAGTTATACTCATTGTATTAGTTAAGATTATAAACTATAAGATAAAGTATAAACTTAGTAATACTATAACTATGTTACTTATAGTGATACTATGTCTTGGTCTATTCGTATTGCTCTTAGTATTAGTATTACTAATACTAAATTAGTAATAGTTGAACTTACTGTTAATTGCTTTATGATAAATTCTATTGAATTGATATAAATATCACTATCATTATAATCTATAAGTACAAACAGTCAAGTAGAAAATTCTCATTTATTAGCATATATGATTATTTATGATATAACTTATAAGTAATATATTATCTCGTTCTACAACTACCAAAATAACTACCATGCAGTTATTCACATTTTCATTTTTGTTGTATTCTTTGTTAGACCTAGAGTGGGTTTTGAGTTTCATAGATTTCTTTCCAATGTAGTTTTTTGCAGACTCCACTTTGAAGTTGAAATTTTGTCTCATGGCAAGGTTTAAACTTTAAATGAAATTTAAATAGAAACTGAAAAGCTAACTCACTAAATAAAAGTGGAAAATTTAAATTCAAATGGTCAATTGAGGTATTTGGATATAAAAGTGTAAAGCATAGGCAGTCTTGCTTAAACAATCATTTTTGAACCATTATGATTTATGAATTGATTATTTACATGTAGATTTTATAATTAAATTTAAATATAAATGTACAATTTATAGTTTCCAATCCAATGTTTTGTAAATTTTGGATTTGATATGACAAAAAAATAGACAATTACGATGATTGAACAATAAATATGATAATCGTAATATCAGTTTTACAAACAGTTTTAAGATGGTGTTAATAAATAACTGAGCCTTAGATACATGATGCTTCTATTTTAGGTTGGGGGTAGCATGTGTCCCCCAGAATATTGGTTTTACGGTGCTATTGCTGCCTCCACTGCTGCTTACATCTTCTTTGGTGATAAATTGGTCAGTGGATTGAACTTGCAGCTTTTGCCTTCTGGTAAGTATTGCATAGGATGAGATAATAATACGAATAAGTAATTCATTTGCTTCATAAATATATTGTAGTTATAATTTGATCATGAAAAGCATTATATTTTAATGGGACAATTTGTCTTTCAGAGCTGTTCAAGTAGAATTTTGTTTTTAAAAAATATATTCCATTAATATTAGTAATGGTTATTGAATGCAAATGTAATTCACTCTATTTTCACTCAATATTTCTATAATATTTTAAATTGTTTCATGTCTGAGTTCAAGATATATTCATGTTCAGTCACATTGTATAGTTATGTAAACTTAACCTCTTCCTATTTGACTGAATGTTTGTTTTGTTTGACGACATGAGAATATTCTGCAGGGGAGACAATTCCCACAGCTGCAGGTCTCATGAATTTGGGTCAAACCTGCTTTTTCAACGTCATTCTGCAAGCTCTGGCTTCTTGCCAGTCCTTTTGTGATTGGATAGCTAAAGATAGCGGGTCACTCTACACGCCCCCTTCTCCATCAGAGTCTCGTTTAACTACACAGGCTAATACCAGCAGTGACGTTAGGACTCTTTTGAACCAAATTATTACAGGTGATTTTCGAACTTGTCTAAAAATATATTCAGTGTGAAATGGGAGTTGCTTTACCTTTACATGCTATGCAGAATGTGTTTTGTGCCTTTGTATAGCTTGATTTGTACTCTTTTATCAAAACGATTTATGTTATTCATTTAACAACAAGATGTGATTCATTCATGGAATTACATAACCATTTGCTGCGCTTCTGCTTTTAAGAATTTATCTCCAGTCTACAACTCTCGCTCTCATATAACTTTATTATATATTTCACTCTGTCTTAGCAGCTATTCCTTTGTAGATCTCAAGGACACTGGAGGGTCAAATGTTGTGGACGCCAGAGTTCTGTCTCAACTTCTCGATAAGATTCGATCCGAAGGCTGGGTGGGCAGTCATGGAGAGCAGCACGTATGTCTAGAGTAGCTTTATACTAGTTTTATACTACAGTTTCTCTAGAGTTCAGTGTTATAGTACAGAATACAGTGCTATACTATAGTATACAGTACAGTGCTATACTATAGTATACAGTACAGTGTTATACTATAGTATACAGTACAGTGTTATACTATAGTATACAGTACAGTGCTATACTATAGTATACAGTGCAGTGCTATACTATAATATACAGTACAGTGCTATACTATAATATACAGTGCAGTGTTATACTATAGTATACAGTACAGTGCTATACTATAGTATACAGTGCAGTGTTATACTATAGTATACAGTACAGTGCTATACTATAGTATACAGTACAGTGCTATACTATAGTATACAGTGTTATACTATAGTATACAGTACAGTGCTATACTATAGTATACAGTACAGTGCTATACTATAGTATACAGTGCTATACTATAGTATACAGTACAGTGCTATACTATAGTATACAGTGCTATACTATAGTATACAGTACAGTGCTATACTATAATATACAGTACAGTGCTATACTATAGTATACAGTACAGTGCTATACTATAGTATACATTACAGTGCTATACTATAGTATACAGTACAGTGCTATACTATAGTATACAGTACAGTGCTATACTATAGTATACAGTACAGTGCTATACTATAGTATACAGTACAGTGCTATACTATAGTATACAGTACAGTGCTATACTATAATATACAGTGCAGTGCTATACTATAATATACAGCACAATGCTATACTATAGTATACAGTGCAGTGTTATACTATAGTATACAGTACAGTGCTATACTATAGTATACAGTACAGTGCTATACTATAGTATACAGTACAGTGCTATACTATAGTATACAGCACAGTGCTATACTATAGTATACAGTACAGTGCTATACTATAGTATACAGTACAGTGCTATACTATAGTGTACAGTACAGTGCTATACTATAGTATACATTACAGTGCTATACTAAACCCTGATAATGTGATTTTGTATTCAGGACGCACATGAGTTATTCCACGCTTTGATGGATCTGCTGCACTCTAGTGGCAACCTGCGAGCCACACCTGCAGGGCTACACTGCATAGTCCAAGAAACGGCTCTAAAGGCTGGTCGCAAGGACCACCCTGTAACTGGAGACTCGGTGTCTGTGATTCACAAGGCTAAAAGCAGCAGCAGTTACATTCCTCCCTCCTCCTCTCCCACAGTGGGTTACATCGCCTCCAGCATGAGGTGCAAGTCTTGTATGCAGAAGGTAAGAATAGAAGCAAGTAAGCATTTCACAGGATTTTGATGTTAGCTAATGTATCTATGGAGTTTTGTTTTGCTCCAGTCATTGTGATAGCAACTTTGGTCGTGTATTAGAGTTGTCTTCTACTTTTATATATACTTGTGAGTAAACAACTCTGCATGTTTATTCAGTCACTTTGTTGGATTTGTCTTCTCTATGTTTTAGAGTTCCACTAAATATACAGAGTTTACAAGTCTTAGTCTGTCATTCCCGCCCGCCTCCTCATCCGTAAGTTAATACACAAATACTCAAGTTTGTATGAAGGTAGATATTATTATAAAACTGCATATTATATATCGATATTTGACAAAGTTTTATGCATTGTGCAACAATATTTTTCATATTTTCAATCAGTTATTTTACTTCTTGTCGTCATTAAAATTCCGTTCCATTTCTTAGCTAATCTTGAGATCAGCTTAGAAATGAAACTATTGCTTTGATAGTTGAGTATTTGGTTTATTCTCGTATAGTCAGTCTACAAGTTAGAGGAACTACTCAGATACTACTTCCTGTCCGATACCGTCTCAGATGTAGACTGCGAGAACTGCTCTCGGATGACTGGAGGACTGATTCAATCTGATTTCCTGCGCGAGCAGAGTATAGGGAAGGTAAAGTTTTCCAGTTGTAGTCAGGAGTTTGGAGTCACGGACAGGTTTACATTCATTTGGATTATATCCTAGTTAAAGTTATTGTGCCTTAAACTTGAATATTGTAAAGTTATTGCTAGAGTTGTCTCCCTGGAGACATGCTATGGTCATGGCTACAAAAATATATTTTTCAACAAAATTGGAGAAGGGGAATAAATATTGTTATTTACTCTTCTACAAGTAATGAAACTGGAAATATATCCAATAATAACTTATATCAAATTTTCAGGTTGTATTTTATGTCTGCAACTGTTTCCTCCCTTAGAGTTGTGCCTGCCTATGTCTTCACATTCAGCGACTAGGTTGGTACGGTTACCACGAGGCTATAAAAAGACATGACAGAGTTATCTTCCCATCTCTACTAGACATCAGTGAGTTCACACAACTCTACAGAATGAATAAGCTGTCAGCATCAAGGTATTCTTATAACTAAACTCTAGAAGTCAATGTTTAAACTCTTGTCTGCCAGTGTATACATGTTAGATATGCACAGTCAATCTGTGTAATAAAATCTCACCCAAATTACTAGCTTGTGTTTTGTGGCAATATTGTTTCAACCTTCAAGTTATTTTTTGTTAAGTATTGAGCCATAAACATAGTTGGCTAGTGGAATTCTTAGGGTAAAACTATCGTTGCAGATTTGTTTAAAACAGTGTCTTTACACTCTCGTACCTTGAGATCTCCTAGTCTTGCTGAGCAGCTTTCTACATCACATTGGAGTCAAATGTTGAACATATTTTGACAAATTTATTTTATAGAAATTATATGAACCTGTCGGGATTATCCAATGAGATTCCCCGAGAAACTGCAGATGCTCCGCCCACATCAAGTTCGCAGCCAATATGGTACCGACTAGTTGCTGTCATAGAACACCGGGGAAGTGAGAACTCGGGACACTATATCTGTTACAGGAAGTTCAACAACCAGTGGGTGTACACATCCGACCTTGACACGAGGGAAGTGACTGCTGAGCACGTGCACACAACTGTACCGTACATGCTGTTCTACGAGCGAGGCAGTTGGTGAAGCATGACCTTACATTTGTTGTGAGGACAGGAAGTTGGGGTTGCTGATGGATACAGAGCCGTTGAGAGGCACAACCTATCAAGGTCATCCATAGTATGATTGAATACAGTAGATACTTGTATCTTCTGCTGGAAACCGAAACATATTTTGTATTATTTTGTAAATTTTTGCCAACCAATAGGTTTTGTATCATTCACTGTATTCCGTAACTTTGATCTGTGATAAACTGAGGCAATGATTATGTGATTTTCCAATAAAAGTATATTTACATATTATAAGCTAATTACAGAGTAAGGTTGTTAGTCAGTTATTGGGTGGGGAGGGGAGGGGGGCTACCCTGAGAAATCTTTAGCCTGATACAGATCCTGGTTATATTTCTCTGCTTTTACAATTCTCCCTCCAAAATACCGACCATTCAATGCAGCTACAGCTCTTTCTACCTCTGAAAAACAAGAACATTATCTCACCTTCAAATAGAATATACATGCGCTTGTGTATACTTGAGTAGATCTACATTACATTGTAAATTTGGTCTTATCCGATCAAATCAGTCTGCGAAGCTGCTGAAATTGAAAAATATTCATTTTGAAAAGCATTTCAACTCGACAGTCTACTGGTCATGATTCAGTCTCCAGTATTTACAGCCGGATACTCTGTGAATCATCTGACACACAGACAGACACTGGCTGCCTAATCAAGAGTTTTACTTCTCGCCTCACAGATAAAAGAGTATCGGCTGGGAGTAGGAGAGCTGACAAGTGACAAACTCGAAATACAACCTCAAGCCTATGAGCATCACTCGAACAGTGCGCTGTGATTGGTTGAAGTAGCAGCAATGAATAATCAAAGCCGGCTAGAAACACCTGGATGTAACTCGCTAACCTGACTGAGACGTGAACTCCACAAAGATCTTGACGATGACCTCGGCGTCCTCTTCCTCTCCCTGTCTCTCCTGGTATATGATGACTCGCTCCACGCTGCCGTATCGACTGCACTCGCTCTCCACCTCGTTCTGGAGGTCTTCATCCAGGTCCTCTGGGCCAACCATGTTACGCAATACGCACACTTTACACTATATAGAACATATAATACACTTTACACTATATAGGACATATAATACACACACTTTACACTATATAGAACATATAATACACTTTACACTATATAGAACATATAATACACTTTACACTATATAGAACATATAATACGCACACTTTACACTATATAGAACATATAATACACTTTACACTATATAGGACATATAATACACACACTTTACACTATATAGAACATATAATACACTTTACACTATATAGAACATATAATACACTTTACACTATATAGAACATATAATACACACACTTTACACTATATAGAACATATAATACACTTCACAGTTCACACTATATAGAACATATAATACACTACACTATATAGAATATATACACACTTTACACTATATAGAACATATAATACACTTTACACTATATAGAACATATAATACACTACACTATATAGAATATATACACACTTTACACTATATAGAACATATAATACACTTTACACTATATAGAACATATAATACACTACACTATATAGAACATATAATACACTTTACACTATATAGAACATATAATACACACTTCACACTATATAGAACATATAATACACTTTACACTATATAGAACATATAATACACTTTACACTATATAGAACATATAATACACATACTTTACACTATATAGAACATATAATACACTTCACACTATATAGAACATATAATACACTTTACACTATATAGGACATATAATACACACACTTCACACTATATAGAACATATAATACACACTTCACACTATATAGAACATATAATACACTTTACACTATATAGAACATATAATACACTTTACACTATATAGAACATATAATACACTTCACACTATATAGAACATATAATACACACACTTTACACTATATAGAACATATAATACACTACACTATATAGAACATATAATACACTTCACACTATATAGAGCATATAATACACTTCACACTATATAGAACATATAACACACTTTACACTATATAGAACATATAATACACTTTACACTATATAGAACATATAATACACTTTACACTATATAGAACATATAATACACTTTACACTATATAGAACATATAATACACACACTTCACACTATATAGAACATATAATACACTTTACACTATATAGAACATATAATACACTTTACACTATATAGAACATATAATACACTTTACACTATATAGAACATATAATACACACACTTCACACTGCACTATAGCCTGCAGACCAACAATATTCTGTGACATAGCGCAGACCCCACCCAACACACTCGCCAACTCATATCTGGTTCACAGACTACGAGTCAAGGTCATACAGTACCTCGTCTGTCTGTCTCATGAGTTTCTGCATCACCATGTGTCTGGCGTCTCTGCCACTGATCTTCATGTTCTCCTGGGCACCGATGGTGTTGTCCTCGGTGGTGGGCGGCGGCTGGTCGGTGGTCATAGTAGAGGAGACACCGGTGGGCATCGTGTAGTTGATGTCGGGGGCCGGCACCCCCTGCCCCATGTTTATCACAGGAGGGTTGAGGGGAGGCGGGGCTATGGCGGCTGGAGGTACGGCTACCGGCACGTTGGTGGAAAGAGAGGGCGTGGCTAGACCAACCGGCGGCTGCAAATATTGTCCAATGAAATGTCGTTTTATAAACAGTATTTCAGTTCAACATTTACTTTTCACCTCAACATATAATATAACAGTATAGGGTGTAGAATCAACTCACTACGGTCGTGGCCAGCCCGGGAGGTGGAACTGAGGGTAAAGACTGAGGTTCTGGCTTCACAACTGCGGGTGGGGGTACCTTCTCCATGTCTTTGATGGGCTGCTGAGCTTCTAGGGCTGTGAGTTTAGCAGTAACAGCAGCGGCAGCAATAGCAGAGGCTGTTGGCAGGGCGCTGACGGCTGGAGCGGCAGCAGTCATGGAGGGAGCTATGAAGACGTCTGGCGGGGTGATGGCCTGCAGGAACACAAGAGCAATGCCGCACTTTATTACACAACTAGAAGTCAGGGGCTGACTGAGCGTGACAGCATACACATGTGTACAACAGGAGAGTATATTATATGATAGAGTAGGTCCAAAGTGTGATACGAATAAATTGCTTTTCATTCCTTCTATCTTCAGTGCATTTCAACAGAATATAAAACACTAGGTCACTTGGCTTTAGCCAATCAGAAGTTTTCTAATGAGAAGACAACGTCCAATCAGCTACAAAAAATTGTTGAGTGATTTGAAGGGAGTTTACAGCTGAAATGGCAAGTGGAGACAAGCCCGCCGGTACCAGTAACTGTCGTAATGTGGGATCATTCGGCTCACCTTGCCAACCCGGAGAAACATGCCGCCGAGGTCAAACAGGTTCATAGAAGAGACAGCGTCTTCTGCACTCTGAGCGTTGGTGTACTCTATGAACCCGTAACCCTTGTGTCTGCCGGGACGGGTGGGCTCCGGCACCAACTGACATGCTCTGATGGGTCCAAAGGCTTCAAACACGCTGCAAGTAGAAGACAGTGACAGTCATGTGACTAACTAGCAGCAGTTTTACAGAGTGGCGGCTGTGGAATAACACAGATACTTGGAAGAGTAACTCCCTCATAAGAAAACACAATTTAAAAACATGTGTAAAAGAAGAGTATAAAATGACTGGTTTACATTCTCTCCTTACACAACATCAGAGATACAAAAACATCGCCGGTACTTTTCTCTCAACAGGAAGCGTAACTGACCTCTTCACGTCGTTGACGACGAGGTCGGGATGTATGGAGGCGATGTATATCCTGTTGTAGCCTTTAGAGTCTTCCTTTAGCTGCTCTATGATAGGCTGGGCTTGGGGCATGTTGGTCGGCCGCCCCACCTGAAATGTGCATTTAATACGCGAGTTACACAGCTATCAACACTTCAACTGTCAACACTTGAACTATCAACACTTCAACTATCAATACTTCTTATATCCATGCTTCTAATATCAACACTTCAACTAACATTTCTAATATCAACACTTGAACTATCAACACTTAAATTGTCAACACTTCTAATATCAACACTTAAACTATTTAAAGAATCACTAAGCTGGTGAGCGACTAAACTCATACACTAGTATTTAAAAGGCCTACTTGGACATAACATATAGTCTTAAGTGAGGAGGTTGGTGGCCGCCTACCTTGATATTCCGTCCACCAATCATAACGCCGTTCATCTGTTCCATGGCCAAAGAGGCAGCCTCTGGTATGTCGTACTCGACGAAGGCGAACCCCTTGTGTTTGTTGGTGATGCTGTCCCACGACAGGTTGACGCTTTTGATTGGCCCAAACGGTTGGAAGGCCTGTTTTATTGTGTCTTCTTTAATCTCAAAGTTTATACTCCCGACGTATATTCTACATTATTATATAATACAGTATTACTAAATAATATTCTACATTCTTATATAATACAATATTACTAAATAATATATTCTACATCATTATATATACAATATTACTAAATAATATATTCTACATCATTATATAATACAATATTACTAAATAATATGTCCTGCATTATTATATAACACGATATTACTAAGCCATGTTATTATATTTGATAGTATAATAATATTTAGTTTATATATTACTACATTTCATATGACAGTACAATAACACGCCATTTATCATAGCAAAATAAATTATCACATAAAATTATAACATCCTGAAAAATTTATTTTTAAAGTGATCATCTGGTAGAAGGAATTTTTGCCAAATTTTGCCTAGACTAAAGATTGTAGAAACATACCAGAAAGCAGAGCAGTCAATCAACTCACCTGCACACAACTGTCAACTCACCTGCACACAACTGTCAGTACTGTCAACTTACCTGCATACAACTGTCAACTCACCTGCATACAACTGTCAACTCACCTGCATACAACTCTCAATTCACCTGCATACAACTGTCAACTCACCTGCACACAACTGTCAACTCACCTGCATACAACTGCCAACTCACCTGCACACAAGTGTCAGTACTGTCAACTCACCTGCATACAAATGTCAACTCACCTGCATACAAGTGTCAGTAGTGTCAACTCACCTGCACATGAGCGCCAAGGCTTGCTGTTTCTGCACGTTGGTCTGAATGTTGAGCTGCTGCTGGGCCTGATGCGCGATGGTCTGTTTGACCAGCACCGTCTTGATACTCTGCTCCATGGCATACTTCTTGGCCCTGTTGATCTGGTCCGTCTGGGACATGCTGGTCTTACACAGCTTGAACACACTCTTTTCTGCCTCCGCACCGGGTCCATTGAATACCGGGCCGGTCTGGTCCGCTTGATGAGCAGCTACAAAGGTATGACTTATTATAACAGATCTACTAGGAGATAAGTACTCGAATGTATATAAATGAATGATGATAGGTATGGATATAAAAAGCCAAGTTCTGTCTTTGCAGTCTGTAATGGCTTTCAAAAGACTTCAGCACTCAGCACTGTGCTATAGAGCTCAATGTTAATCTAACACTAATGATGAGGGGCTGGAAGACTATTATACAGAAATCATCTTAAGGGGCATACAACTCCATGTCAAATAGATTGTCAGGTTTAAAATTAATCGTGATAGCAGATGTCTGTACCAGGAGGAAATATTGTTAAAATATGCATCAATTCGGAGTACTGGAGGAGATAACCAATAAAATATTTTGCCCAATATATTCATACTTTGGAAATACTCAATATATAAATTATGTAATACAAACTGTATAATAGGACACAATAGTATCAGACACAAGTCAAACACATGGCTAACTCGGTTACTATCATCACACAATACTCAATTACCAACATAGAGCTGAGACTTACGTGCAGAGTCAAACATAGTTGTGCTAGGGGCGTTCATCATCATCATAGAGTTAGAGGGTGGGGTGGAGACCCCCGATGTAGCTGCTAATACACCAGGAATTGGAACAGTAAGCACTGCGGGTGGGGGAATGCCAGTAGCCTGAGGTGCTGAAGTGAATGGAGAGCTCGGGAGGCCAGGCGGGGGCACCATACTAAAACCCTGACAGATGCAAATCGTTATATGAAGTCCTGACTTGAGCAGATGCAAAAGACTTTGAAAAAAACTAGAGTTAATTTAAAGTGATCGACAATTTAACATCTTGTAGTACTAAACTATTGACCGTGAAATCATAAGAATGAGGAGTGAAACTACTATCTATGAAGCAGAGACTTACCGTTGAGGGAGCCGCCATCTTTGTCAGAGTAGATAACTAACCTACAAGAATACACCATCTTTTTTTAGCAGAAATTTCACATATATTGTGTAACAAATTATAGATGATAAAAATTAAAATTTAGCTATTGATACTAAAGAAAAAAAAATAAAAGTCTAAAAAGATTACAATTTTCTTATAGACAATATATGCCACTGCCTTATTTATAACTAAACAAATAAACACTAAAGTTTATAGTGTTTCGGAATTTCAGACTAGTAACTTTGAAGCTGAACATTGGATGAAATAAAAATCTTCAATTACATTAGCAATAAAAGGTTAAAATAATACTCAACACAAAAATTTGACCAACAACAATGTCAACTGGAACTCGCACTTCGAAGATTATGATAGTAATGGGTAAAACATCAGTAGAAACATTTTGGTAATTTTAAAAAGATTCACCAGAATTGATGATACAAGGAAAAGTTTGAAGCTTCAGTTATATTTAAACACTTTAAAAGCAGCACAAGTCAGTCAGTGAATAAGCTACTACCAACAACAGGACGTTGGAAGTATGAGTCATAATGAGTTTGATATTCATGTTCCAGCACTTTACGAATCATATTTTAACGTAATACTGACTCACATATTTACTTGAACTTGAAGTTTAAAAGGTATAATGAGTCATGATATGATTTCATTTATCATTCAAGTGAAATTCGCTCATAAAAATTAGTTAATCAGTCAATGTGATTGGATTGCATAATCATAATGATAAAAAAATGAAAAAGAATTTAGCTTAATGACTATGAGTTGAAAATACTAATAATTATAATAGCACTTCATGATAAATCTGATCTCACTGATTTCAATTACTGAATAAATAAGTAATAACTAATTAAATTATTGCTAAACTTATTTTGTAACATGCGCTCTGTTAGCATACACTCACTCTTGGCCCTATAAATATAATTTACAGTTAATATAATATATTTGGTTTTATAAACACTGAATAACTAAATCTAATAGTAAGAGTAATACATAGCATTAGCTCATTGATGATCACAAACGTAAGTACTAGTAGCTGTTTGAAACTTTGGCTGTTACAGATGATGGGAAACTAATGAAAAATGATTTAATTAATTTCTACTTATACTTATAGTTTTAGTAGTAGTATAAGTATTACAATTATTATTATAGTTATCATAATATAATAATACTTATAGTTACAGTCCGAATTGTTAATCAAACATTATAAATTTAAAATTAAATATAGTTATCATTATGATTTTGAAAAACATAATCCAATTTTAACAGGCTAAATCTAAATTTAATTTTATGTTACTGTTACTGTGTTAGGCTAGTGTAAGTACTAAAACTAAAAGTAAGTGTTATACTTAGAGATTTTTTTAACTAATACTATTACTATTAGTATTAGTATAACTTATACTAATACTAATACTAATAGTAATACTATAAGTATTACTATTAGTATTACTATTAGTATTACTATTAGTATTAATTCTAGTTTAACTTGAAGTTAAAGTAAATGAGTTAAAGTTAATCACTTATTTTAACCAGAATGAAAATGAGAATTACTATTACTATCACTAATAGTAATAGTAATTCTCATAGTATTAGTATTACTATTACTATTAGTATTACTATTACTAATAGTAATACTAATAGTATTAGTATTAGTATTACTATTAGTATTACTATTAGAATGAAGTGAAACAAAATTAATATAGTTCATTGTGATTGCATTTGTTGTGACCAAAACTAGACGAATTGAAAGCTCGAGGTCAAAGCTAACATCTCTGACACTGCATCTGTGAGTGAAAATCTACTAGCATCAGCATGATTATGAGCATTAGTATGAGCAGAAGCTTTTTAGTTTGTACTTTTTCTTTTGGTTTCTCAAACTTTTTTAGTTCGGTAGCGAGTCAAACTAATGAGATTTCTGCCTGAAGACTCAGAGCGTACGTCTATTTAATCGGCGTTCAATAAGTTTATACGACAAAAATAATCAACTATCAAAACAGAAAACGGATAATTTATAACTACAGGCAGATAACTCTAATAACATATGTCGGATACTCTGTTATAATACTAATGAGAAACAATTACCAATGCAAATATGATATCATTCTATGCTACGGATACTAATAATCTTGCTAATACAAATATTTGTGCAAAACATGACTGAGCTATTCACTTAAACATTAAAAGCTAGAAATATAATGTGTTTACAAAGCAGTGTGTTGTTAATACAATATGCACGATACCACTACTGCACTGACTCGACAATTCTTGGAAACTTGTGCTATTTTATACAATTATACAATCACTACTAAAAAGCTTTATTGTCAGCAACTACGATTATCCAAGGAATTGAGATACCTATGACTAATTTGACAAGTGCGTGTGTACCCTTATAAGCTGCCATAAAAATTGTTCAATTATATAGGCAAAAAATTTCAACATAATAAAATCAGGGTTGAATTAAACAAAATCCAAGCCTCAGGTTATAAAATGAAATTGCCATTGCTGTGATGACATAAGTTACAACTAACAGCTGTATTTTAGGGTATTGAGTTTCAATTTAATTAAATACTTTTTATGCAGCTAACAAACATGAGTAAAGTATGAGACGCATATAATATATGCTACTCAATAAAGTTGATATAATGTTTATATTATTTATATATATTATAAATCATATGATTGTATCAACTTTAATGGTATATACGTATGTGACGCTAGGCGGAGGAAGGAAGGAAGTTTCCGGAGCCTTTGTTTATATAAAGAGATATAATTATGTGGCTACAGTTGTTCATACAATTTACATGAAAATATAATGTGTGGTGAATTGATAAAGACAAGAACTTGGCAGCTTATTTCTATTGGCTAACACCCATGCTGCCTGACGCAAGGAAAGCTGGTATATTAAAGATCCTGTTATATGAATACGCTTTAGCAAATGTATTTTAATTAATTATAATATATTATGCTGTAATGAGATATGCATGGATGTTTACTGTATCAGTTACCAAATGAATATTATACTAATATTATAATAACTACATTCATATTATAATCATGGTAATATATGCAATAATATATTACCATATTATATTATCCAATACAGTTTATTGGCATATTCACGCATACACTGTTGATCAGTATAGACTCTAAAGACACTCAAGGGCTAGATGTTGCAGAAGAAACAGTACAAACAATATATTATTTTCACATTGAACTCTTTCCAAATGATGAAAATAACGCTGCATACTTTGATCTTATTGGGTGAGTAGATATTCCTTTGCTTTTGATGACTATATTAATTTTATTTTAAATGTTTTATATATTTGAACTATATGCTGTATATACTCAATTAGTTTTGACTAAACTGAGTTATTAGCACAGTTTACATGCAGTTGTTACAAGCTTTGTGAAAATTCCAAGCCAGTTCCGGTTTCTCCTGTCTTTGTAGTCGTGTTCTTGTAATGACGAAAACTATCACAGTGTTGATCATATTGAAACATTTGTATAAGAAACATATGTACAACTTTTGCGTAGAAGAAATTTGATGACTTTTGTAATTGTCTGGTAAATTTTAGTATATTATTAATACTTTAGACAGCCAAATCTTGGATGTATCAAACTTGTATATGTTATACAATTCAATAAAACGTTTTGACTTCATATAATGTATGCAAAAAAAGTTTGTTTTAAAATTATTTTGATTTATTTAAGATATCGAAAGTATGTATTGTTTCACATGCAGCAAAAATGAATGTATTACGGCATATTAGATAATTTTAATTATATTTTCTGCAATATTATATATCCCAATAATTAAATGAGATTGCATCTTACCATTTTACATGTTTCGCCAACTATTATATATAGAAGCGAGTTTGAAATATATAAATGTAATTCTAACGTGGGTGTTGGTCAAAATTGCCAGCTGCTTCTACTATGTGCATTTTATAAGGAATTGTCTTTAGGTCTGGTAGTAAACACTCAGGCCATACGCTGCTATGAGTCATGCCAAGGTTGTGATGATGAGTCAGAACAGATAGTAGACTGTGATCAAGCTAGTTGTGATTTCTGTTCAACGACTTACTACAGCTCTGTGGCTATAAATAGAAGTAAGTCATTGATATTACTGGATAATATATTCTAAAGAAAATACAGCGTTTCAAATCCATTTCTGTTGAAGTTATGATCTCTGTATTATTCAATTGGCCTTTCATGTAATTTAGAAATTTTTCCGTTGTATTTTCAAATTTTTTATTTTGTTAATTTAATATAGAAAATAAATTTGCTTTGCCAAGATGCCTGCAGTATATAATAAACACTTGCAGTATAAAGTTATATAAAAATAATGCAATTTATTATACGATTTATTTATATCAAAAGGAAAAATTAACAGATTTCTATTGATTTTTATTATAATTTTATAAATAGTAAATATGAATATTTGGTATGTTCAACTTTGATTATCTCTTTTTACAAAACTACTTTCAGCAGTCCGAATGTGTGCATCAATTAGAATATCTGATGGGGTAGTTGAAGGTTGCAGGGCACTACCCTATTTCTATGGTTCTATTCAATGTCTGTGCTCTACTGACTTGTGTAACTCTCCACTCAACTCATCTACTACTACTGCTACCAGTGTTACTACCACTACTAGTACTACTAACAGTGCAACCACTGGTACTACTATTACGACTGAAACCATTTCTGACTTCATAACTGATTCTTCAATTTTCCCGATGTCCTTGACATCTGACCCAGACCTCGAAGTTGAAGGTCAAGACTCATCAGAAGAGACTGCGCAAGACGTGCCACCGCAGAGTGCACCTGCAGTGACAAGTCATGCTAGCAGCAGACACTTTGCCCTAGCTGTCATTCAGCTAGTGGTCAGCTTTGTCACATGGATAACTATAAGTTGATTTCTATATATGGCTGCCAACTTAAGTTCACGTTAGATAGTGATCTAACCAGGCTTTTATAACTGCAATTATTTATAAATTTGAATATATAAGACCAAATACGATAGTCATCGTTTTAATTGCTGAATATTATAATATTATATAATAACCCACTTTATTATGATAATATAACAAAATTAGATATACAATAATGTTTATGTGTTTGTAACAAGAAGGCTGTCCCTTTGAGTATTTGGTATTTAATAAAGATTTTGCGGGTTTTCTTCAACAGTGACAGTACTATGGCTCATATTATTCATCATTCTAGGACCTCACAAGAAATGCTATATAATTATTGCACACATTTACATATATGCAGTTCTGTTTATAAGGTAATTCAATGAAGCTTACTTATTTCATCATTATTACACTTTACGACTTCTATCTGTTTTAATTTTTTGTTTGTTCAAAGCTAAGCTTATCTTTGCATATTTATATTCTTTTAAATATCCTATAGAATTTTTATTACAGCTTTTGGTTTATATGTTTATATTATACACCTGTTTTGTATATTTGTATGTTATATGTGTGAAACATATATATATATATATTTATATATATATATATATATATATATATATATATCATACTTATGTAATACTCTTATTATATATAATTTTATATATAACATTTATATTATATTATTATATTATTAGCCTTATAGCTTATATGTAACTGAAAAACATAATAAACCTTATAGAATGCTCCTCTCCCCTTCATCAAGAGTGAATTAAATAAATTTCAAAATATAGTGCAAAGGTATAATAGCTAATTAATAAGATTGAATCATTTAGCAGCTGAAGTTTTATTAATAAACCAATAATTGAACTGATTTTTGTTAATTGTTTAATAAACTTGCTAATTTCAATAGAGTTTGACCTGTATGCGCGTAACGGAAGCTCTAGCAAAATGCAATAATATTCTGCCATATAGAAATGATATATAAGGTATATTATGTATTAAATTTTGATGTATTTTTACACAATCGAAAAACCACACTGAGTTGTTCAAAGTTTATTCTAATATATTTCTTCAGTATCATAGAAACAAACTCTATTTGCTACAAACAACACAAGTTAGCTCTCATATGTTATAGTGCCTTATTTGATGAATAACCAATTGTAGAAACTTTATTAAGTTTGTTAAATATGGATTATCATTTTGTAGCAATACCCTAATATTCCTATTAGTATACGTAGCTAGTATCTATATGTTATACTCGAATCCCTATCCTTGGATAATTACTACATGAAAAATATCTCTATTCACATTCCAGAGTGTCAATTCTCTTCTGCTGCTCATCTAGCTGAGTTATAATTTTGTCACAATCACATGATGGTGACTCATTGTCTGGTGTCCGGATGTGACACAGATTGCTGTGACCAGTACTAAACAGAGCCCTGCTTATCCAATAATGTGAATAAAATATTGAACTTTCATATATATATTATATGATTGCACAAAGTATAATTTATTTAGGCACCATTAACCAGCTATAAGTCAAGATCTATGTGAACACCTTGGGGTGAGCTACATTCTATGCTGGTTATAAATATATATAGCACTTATGATATAGCTATACTATGTGGTTATTTACTATTGCTAAGCTCTGCAGCTTCTGTTACTTGACCATATACACACATAATACAATAGACCATAACTATTTGCATGGACAACAACATGTTGCTATAAACACAAACAATATGATTTATTCTTTAAATCAGATTTTATAAGTTTATTTTTAGTAAATTTTTATAAGTCATTCTAAACTCTATTTGCTACAAACAACACAAGTTAGCTCTTTGTTTGCCTGGTATGGTGGACAGTGTCCAGTGGTAGCTGTACCAGAACAGTGTGGTCGAATGAAATAGAACAGAGCTCCATTAGTGTCTGTACCCAACCCATTGATAGCCTCAGGTTTAGCGTCAACACACTCAAAGGTTGATGGGTGGGCGTGGTTTTCCCTCTCTGACATTAAATAACCTGAAAAAAAAACATGAAAGTGTATAAAGAAAATCTTGCAAATACAACTAACAGACTTATAGTTTTAGTAACATGGTAAAGAAGAGCACTATTGTTATTGCTTATGCTAACTACATCTTCAAAATCTTCACATTCAAAGGTTGTATGGAGGAGGTGGTAAATTGCCCCTGACAATAAAAAACTTGGAGATAAAGCAGAACTAAAAACTAGAAATTTTTTAATGTTCATTTAGGTAATATAATTTTGGTATCAAATATAAAATAGTTGATATGCACACTCACTAAATGGTTGACATGGACTCACCTTCATACTCCTTAGTCCATCCACATGGACAGGTTCTCTTAGCTGGAATCATCATAGTAGCAGGTCTGTTCCTAGTGTAACATCTGGCACAGGGTACGTTCTGATCGTGCATGTTGTTCGGGAATATTTCATATTGATAAGACTGATATTCTGCACCAGCCATTAGTGTACCTAGAATCCCACTAGTTTTTGATACTTGGTTATACTCGGGATCCAGTGGCAGACATTGGTAGTTTACTCCTCCTCCAGTTTGACCGTAATAACTACCACCAGCAAAACCTTTGAAAGTGTTTTCAAAGTGAGTTCAGTATTCAAAATCATTTAGTCACTCAATACCTCTGCGTTACATATGGTATATTCTGTTGAAAGGAACGTAATATACACCAATGAAATTTATTTATCATGCTCAAAAACATACAATTATTATACAATTTTTGAGAAGAAGCCACATGAAGGTTACTGGGGTATATACGGCTGACTGTGAAATTCAGTGGCGTTGCTCAAACTTTGTGGAACATATACATACATATATATATATATACATATATATATATATATATATATATATATATATATATATATATATATATATATATATATATATATATATATATATATATATATATATATATATACATGAAAAATATCTCTATTCACATTCTAGAGCATCAATTATCTTCTGCTGCTCATCTAGCTGAGTCATAACTTTGTCACAATTGCATGGTGGTGACTTATTGTCTAGTGTCCGGATGTGACACAGATTGCTGTGACCGGTACTAAATATAGCCCTGCTTATCCAATGAAAATTAATAATGCGAATAAAATATTGAAACTCTCATATATATATTATATGGTTGCACAGAGTATAATTTATTTAGGCACCACTCACCAGCTATAAGTCAAGATCTATGTGAACACCTTGGGGTGAGCTACATTCTATGCTGGTTATAAATATATATAGCACTTATGATATAGCTATACTATGTGGTTATTTACTATTGCTAAGCTCTACAGCTTTTATTACTTGATCATATACACACATAATACAATAGACCATAACTATCTGCATAGACAACAACATGTCACTAAAACAAAGAACATGATTCATTTTTTAAATCAGAATTTTATTTATTTATTTTGAGCGAAATTTTTATCAGTCATTCTAAACTCTATTTGCTACAAACAACACAAGTTAGCTCTTTGTTTGCCTGGTATGGTGGACAGTGTCCAGTGGTAGCTGTACCAGAACAGTATGGTCGAATGAAATAGAACAGAGCTCCATTAGTGTCTGTAGTCAACCCAATGATAGCTTCAGGTTCAACATCTACACACTCAAAGGTTGACGGGTGGGCGTGGTCTTTGCGCTCAGACATTAAATAACCTGGATGTAAAATTTATATAACACTATTGACAGATAAAGTGTTTCAAATCTTTGGAAAACCTGGCAGACTTGGCTTTAGCAACATGATAGAACAGGTCTCTATTATTGTAATTCCTTAGCAAATTAAAACCTCAATTAGGGTTAAAGGGTGGGTATGGTATAAAGTGGCTCTGAAATTAATTACCGTGGAGATAATGTAGAACTAAGAGGCCAAAGTTTATAAATATATTTCATCATCAACTATATATGAAATAATAAACATGCATACTTACACTGAGAACCTGGGAACTCACCTTCATACTCCTTAGTCCATCCACCTGGACAGGTTCTCTTAGCTGGAATCATCATAGTAGCAGGTCTGTTCTCAGTGTAACATCTGGCGCAGGGTACGTTCTGATCATGGATGTTGTCTGGGAATATTCCATATTGATAAGACTGATATTCTGCACCGGCCATTAATGAGCCATAAAACGTACCACCTTCTGAGACCTTGTTATACTCTGGATCCAGTGGCAGACATTGGTAGTTTACTCCTCCTCCAGAATGACCATAATAACTACCACCAGCAAAACCTTTGAAAGAGTTTTTAAAGTGAGTTTAGTAATCAAAATTATTAGTTCATTTGTCGTGCTATAGAACAAAATGCATATACTCAGTTGAAAAAACACATAAAACTATGAATTTATTTATTTTATGCAAAAAATATAGTAATACTTATACGTACAATGTTTGAGAAAAACCTCAAAAAGGTTGCTGGAGTATATACACACGTGACTGCAAAATTCTATGAATTACTTCTAGACTTTGTGCAAAAGATGTATATATAGCAGTAATATGCATGTAGTCTATATTATAAAAAAACTTTATTCTAGATATAGCTCGTATAGAGCGTTATGGTGTGCAGTAGTAGAAAATCTTAATTTACAAAGTGGATTGATGAAAATCAAAATGTGCATAATTTCTGCAATAGGGTTTTGCAATAATAAAACAAATTGTCATTAGAATAAACTTAATTTTATAGTCTGATAAAGCAGATTCAACTTTCAAATTTTAAAGCTTCTATTAATACAACAATATACAATTTGTCTTTACTCTTTTACTTGGCTTACCACATATACCATTTATATATAAATACAAAGATCTGTATAGTTTACCTTTATACAGTAGAGTAGAGTCTGCACCACAGTTGTTCTTTCCCCATCTTGTGTATACTCCACCAGATGGCGCTTCTGCAGAGATACCTGCAGGCCCTGGAGGACCAGGAGGACCAACTGGGCCAACATCTCCCTGGACACCAGGTATGCCTGGCAAACCATCACGACCTAAAAGAGTTAAAAGTAGACAGGAATGTAGTTTTATAAAAAGTTAATAGGTTTCTGGATATTGCGCATTTTGTGCTAAAAGAGCTCACTTTTGGAGGTTTTTCTCTATGCAATCAATTAGTTTAACTTATTTATTACTTACCATCTCTTCCATTAGCCCCTGAAGCTCCTATATAACAAATGAACAAATTTTAAAGCGCATTGTCTATAATAAAACTCATATTTATAAGTACATTTTCCAATAAACAGAAAACTAGTTTGAAAAAGAAATGCTGGGTGTGCAACTCATCTCAGTCTTGAGTTACTTGTATGGGATTTGTGTTGTTGAGAATTATTATATTAATTGTTACCAATAGTTAGTAACAATACTATAAAAGTGGGAATTTTAATTTTAAAAAAATATTTGAGCTAAAATTAAATTCAAATTAAATACAAAAATTATCAAATGAATGCTCATTGCTCTGCTATATAATTTGTATGCTAAAGAGTCTCATGAATCACTTCACTCTGTATTTCAAAGTTGTAATTGTAAAGCAGAAAAATTCATTGTAATGGAATATTATGTATAACTTGCATTAAATCATTGCCTTTTTATTTTACTGTCAAGAAATAAAACACTTTTTTTGTATTTTTGGAAATATTTCTCACCAGCGGCATCTTTGATGCTGGCCAGGAAGTTCTGAAGAATATCATCTGATAAAACAGCTCTTTTCCCAACATCTGTTACTGTGGCTTCAATAGTTGCCTACATCAGATTTTACTCAGAGTATATTATAATTATCTATATTAACTCTACTATACTATAATATATATATACATACTATATATACTATCTCCTCACCTGCTTAGTCAAAGTTGCTACGGCAGCTTCCAGAGCATCAATTCTCTTTTGCTGCTTGTCTAGTCGAGTCATAATTTTGTCACAATCGCATGACGGTGAATCATTGTCTGGTAAAACGTGTCCAGATGTGACACAGATTGCTGTGACCAGTAGGAAACAGAGCCCTGCTTATCAACAAGAGTTGCTGCATTAAATACTTTGATAGATTGCAAGAGTTGAGTAGATTTACAGCTGTTATAAGATAGCTACTCTAAATCATTCTTTTAGACAACCTATCAATTTAAAAACTCATTTATATATTGGCTGCTGAAAAACTGAAGGACATTGTAAAATTATAAAAAATTGATGCATAGTTTAAAGTCTATATATAAACATCGCATATTTGATAAACACCGGTGAATTATATTTATTCAGAATATTCCAGAAATTAAATTACAACAAAATCTAATAGTTAATAGGATTGGAGTTTGAGACATGCATCTAAATGCAGGTATTTGGGATTCAGACCACAATGTGAAATATTTCTGCCCTTCCCTCACTAACCTGTAATGGTTGCCATTGTGTGCTCCAAGTGAACTCAGACCAAAAGCACCTGCTAAAGTAGTCAGTGTATTATGACACATCAGCATGGGAACTGGCAGCTGACAGAGAACATATAGGAACTATTGGGAAATGAAGTGTTGATAGATTACACTAGCTAGCTGTAATCAGTAGGAAGGTCACCTAATTGCTGCAGCTTATAAGGCTTTGCACTTATTGTTTATGAGACCAATTGTATATATTGGTAATGTAATATTATTGTATAATGTTATTGTATATAAGTGGTACTGTAATATTATTTTATTATGGTAATGTAAAATTATTGTATATTGATGAAAAATTTCTGTATAATATAAGAAAAATCCTCATATGAAAAGGTTTTTGATTTTAAGCAAAGGCCTATATATAGTCATATTCTATTCGCAAACCACTTTGAAGATATATTTATAATTAAATTTAAACTATATTTTGTTAATGTATTATTATAGCTTACTCAAAGCTATTCAGCTCTTCACTCAATAAGTTCTACATAAAACTATAACTTATGGCTAAGCTATCCACTATCCAATAATAAAGCCATACTAAAGACTGTATATTTTTGAGTGAAATATTGTGTGGTCTAGCTACTCCCATAAAGCTAAGTTACATTGAACTTGGAAGCCAAGCAATTGAAAAATATTTAAGCTAGTAATATTTAATGCTGCTGAGCATTAGAGATTAGCTTTTTACATTATATAATGAGTTCAAATGTTTATAAAAAATATCATAATTGGAAGCACTGTTAGTGAAACTCAATGAGAAGACGATACATAATATACAAGGGAAATCTAGTGATATTGAAGTAATTATATTATAGTCTCCTATCCTTCATGAACTTATACAATATTTTCATGTCATATTCTCACCAACTAATAAGCACTATATATACTGTATTTTATTATTATATATTATAGATACCTATTATATATATGTTTATAGGTTGTTCTAACGCAGCCAGGTCCTTTTTAATGTTTATCAATATTTATCTGGTGTTAGCTATAGCTGCATGTAATATTATACTATATAAATAAATACACTATTAGAAATCTAATTGCATTGTGAAGTACTAAACTAGAAACATTACCTCACACATCAGAGTAATTCAATACAGTTACTATAATCTGAGTCACATGACCATCTGCTAAACCAGGTTTGGCTGTGACCTCCTGTTACCATAGTAACTGTGGGAAGATTCTTTGAACAAGCTAATTACGTTTGCTGGTTGCAAGCATTGTAAACACATTATATTATGTAATGTAGTATAATGTAACGGCTTATAGTATATTACACATTACATGATTCTATGTCAGTCAATATAAACAGCAGCGGAAATATAGAAGTTTATAGAAATTAGCCAATCATCCTAGACAGCTATGTTATAATATTATTACGTACTATAGAAATATATTAAAACTTGTTGAGAGAGATAAGTAGGCAGTAACACTGCTAGTCTGAATTTAGTATAAAGTTTTGGTAGTTTACCCATAAATCTAACAATTGATATTTGCGTTCTGCAGCTACAACCCTGCTGTGCGCACAATCCTAACAGTTCTTATTGTAAAGTATGAGGGGTGCTTCCCCTAGCTTTATGTCCAGTTTAGTTTACATTATCATTTACAGTCTCTCTGCTTTGTCTTGTTTGGTTAGTGAGTCTGGTTTAGTTTACCGCGTACGGAGTTTTTCAAGAGAAATGATTTACCGATTTGTTTTAAAACTTGCCTCCCCTGTCAAAGTTTTTTATTAGTTTATGTGTATTTGAAGTAAAATTGTAATCTTGGAATATTCTTTGTTACTGTAAAATAAATTTTGCACTTGAGTAACAAATTTTATGTATGAATCAGTTGCTTTATTTTGATTTAAAATGTAAATTAAAATGGAAACACTTTTAGAACTACAAGTAAAAAAAATTATATACATCAAAATTTATACCAAAGGTTGTACTAAATTAATTGAATTGACCCATATAACAATATTTTGTTGGAAAATGAAAATTGATATCATTTTCCTATAAAGTAGCAGAAGCAAAAATTATTGGTAAAATATCACTGCATTGTAATAAATTACATGAAAAAATTACTATACAATATTTATTATAATATAGCAATTGTTTGTTTGTTGTTTGTTTTCTTTATTTCCATCAAAAAAAACAAAAGGACAAAAAAATACAAATATACAACAGTAACACAAAAAGAGCCAAATTCAATTTATATATAATATCAATCGAAGTCAAGATGGTGGCCCATGTGCTCAGTAGCATAGCTATTCAAGGAGCGGGGCCCAAGTGGCAGTTGAAAAAATAGTGGGATCTATTTATTCAGATTAAGTTAAAGATTTTAGTAGGTGCTTTTTCAACAATATTTTAAATGTGGCAAAGCTTTGATAATGTCTTAAAGTCAGAGGTAGCTTATTCCAATTGCTAGACATCTGGTAGAACACTTGACGATGACCTGCTGCGGAGGTAGAGAGAGGTAAGGGTAAGGAAAGTTCAGAATGTCTGGTGAGGTAAGTTGGTGGTTGTTTGGTGTGAGATGGAGTATAATAAGCTGAATGACCAAGAAGACATAGGCGGTAGATATACAAGAGATCAATAGGAAGAATTTCTGCTTTGATAAATAGAGGTGACGTGTGTTCAGTAGGTGATTTGTGGAAAATAATGCGAATAATGCGTTTTTGAATTAAAAGCAACTTGTTCAGATGGGTTTTAGGGGCATTTCCCCAGGCTTCTAAGCAATATGTAAGTTTGCTGTTTATCAGACTGTTATATAATAAAATCAAAGCTTTGTATGGTAAAAACTTTGAAGCTAAGTATATCATACCAGTTACTTTGTTGAGCTGAGTCCTTAAAGAATTTATATGAGCACACCAGTTTAAGTTAATGTCAATGACTACACCTAAAAAATTTATTTCTGAGCTAGGTGAGAGAGGTATATTGTCAATATGGATGGTACTGTTAAGTACAAAATTCTTTTGGTAGTTTTTAACAATGATATAGTTTGTTTTCGTTAAGTTTAGAGTTAGTTTGTTTGCAATGCACCAGTTATTAACTTGTAAACTGTAACTTGTAACTTGTAAATTGTAAACTATGGATGTATAATATAAAGTATATGTTACTATCCACTAACTAAAGTTATATAGTTGATATACAGATGTTAGTGCTGCATAATTAATATTTTGCTATATTTTATTAAAATTTATCATGGTACATTTATTAAAAAAATCGTTACTGTTTTTTTTATGTATTAATAAATCTCACCACATTAGCTCAGTTTGTATGTAATCTCTAATTTTGTTATTTAAGGACTGGAGTACAAGAACCTAATTGATATATAAAAACTTATCTCATAACAGATATAATACAATTAATACATAATATACATTAAATAGTGCAGCAACAGAATAATTCACTATATTATTTTATCAGCATAAAACAAATGTAAGTTTACATCTAAAAATTGCATTCAATTTCGAAGGTATTTATTAAGTTTACACTAGCATATTAATTAAGTAGTATAGCTTATGAATGTGGCTAATTAAAGCTGGTTAAATCAGTCTAAATAATTTGCTTGCAAATCCTATATAATATTATGTCCTCCTTGAATAAATTCTACATAAAACTATACTTTAAGGGGTATAGCTATCTGATAACAGAACTGCAGATGGGAGACTGTATTTTTGAGTGAAATAATGATATATTACTATAAGCTAAGTTATGTTGAACTTGGAAGTAGTTCGCACCTACCCTGAGAAACACTTAAACTCTGCTTGAACTAATCAATTTTCATGAGAAGTGAGTTTTTTACATTGTAAATAGTTCAAAGAATTAAACAAATAAGATAGTCGAAATTTGCACGTACTGTTTATATATACATATCAATGAGCAGATGCAATTCATATCAGTCTAAAATCTATAACTCCCATTGTAAAGTACTACACTAAAAATATTACCTCATTTATCAAAGTAATTCAATGAAGTAAGTGTCTGGTTGAATGCCACAGAAGAGTTGGTAAACTCTCATTATCTGAGTCACATGATCATCTGTTAAACCAGGTTTAGTTGTATTTCCTGTTATTATAGTATAACTCTGGGAAGGGAGGGAGTACACCACCACCCCTTCATTGCTCCAACTGGTACAGTCTACACAGACAGATAATGCAAGTTTTTTTTGCCTGTTAAATGCATGTTTTATAGCATAATAACCATAGATGGTCACACAATCATAATAAACTAAGTATGCGTTTGCAGAACATGTCATGCTACTTTTGTTTTTGGGCTTATCTCCTCTGCACCACAGTTACTTAATAATTCACACTTTTTATTAAAACATGCAGTAGCGATATTTTTGAAAAACAAAATGTAAAATTATACAATAAAATGTGGCTAGCAAGTTTATAGTAGCGAAATGCAAGTTGCAACACACAGCTTGCATAGTTATAAATAAGACTTCATGCCTCACGTGCTATCTCATTGCGCAATCTAATGCGGTTAACTCTTATTCTTTTGACTAGTTGTTAGTCAGCCAGAGTATCATGATGTTTCGAATTGAAGATGTAACTATGGATATACTTATAGGAGTGATTCTGCTTGTGATCATAGGTAAGGTAACGATTCTGTGCTTCATTATATTATTATATAGCTGGTCCAAACGTGGTAACTGAAAGCAACAATCTTTACTGTAGTCACTTATAGTAGCAAATAATTATCCTATTACAAAATGTAAGTTTCAGTGCTAAACTTCAAAGTCATTGGCCTAATGAAAGTTTTCCAATTCTCTTCTAGGATTGGCTGTAGCATGGCTAGTTTCTGCCTTTTCACAAGTATCAACAAAGTCACTGCCTGACAATAGTGAGTCACCACCCAGTACTTGTGAAGAGTTAACGACTCAACTAGATGAGCAGCAGAAGAGAATTGGTGCTCTGGAAGCTGCCGTGGCGCATCTGGCTAAGCAGGTGGGGAGTAGTACACTATGTAAATATATTAGTAGTAGAGTTAGTTAAGAAGATAGTACTATGTATATATAGTAGTAGAGTTAGTTAAGAAGATAGTATACTGTGTATATATAGTAGTAGATGGTGGACATGAGAAGGGTTGAAGGTCACATCTGTTGAATCTCAATTAAGGAAGTAGGGTCAGTGGTTAGAACAAGTTGTGTTGTGGAAGCTAGAATTCTTACTAAATAAATATTATGTTCTGTATTAATCTATAAACTTAGGAAAGGAATTATGGTGAAACTGATGTTAGCGGAAATGAGAAATTGAGTTCATATGAAGAAGTCCCATCTAGTCTTTTGATAGATCTAACTAGTGGTAAGATATTCAGCCTCTACCAGTCTATTTGATAGATCTAACTAGTGGTAAGGTATTCAGCCTCTACCAGTCTATTTGATAGATCTAACTAGTGGTAAGGTATTCAGCCTCTACCAGTCTATTTGATAGATCTAACTAGTGGTAAGATATTCAGCCTCTACCAGTCTATTTGATAGATCTAACTAGTGGTAAGGTATTCAGCCTCTACCAGTCTATTTGATAGATCTAACTAGTGGTAAGATATTCAGCCTCTACCAGTCTATTTGATAGATCTAACTAGTGGTAAGATATTCAGCCTCTACCAGTCCATTCCATCCATTCCATCCATTCCATCAGAGTTTGCGTAGGCCAAGTAGCTGCATCTATCAATTTAACCTTTTGTCACCTCCTTGTAAATAGAACATCTTTTTGACTTGTTTTAGTTGATGTTTAGAGTCTTTTATCGTATGTAATCTATAAAATGTAGTCAAAGTAATTGTAGCCCTAATTTACATAACAATGGTAGCATCTTTCTACACATCTCAATAGCCTGCTCAATAGGCATGTCTTTCTACTATTATGTCATTCTATTTAGATGGCACTCACAAAGAGCTGGGTCTTCCTGGATCATCAGGGCCACCAGGTATCTGTGTATATATAATATATATATACAATAGTATGTAAGTCTCTCTTTTAATCTTTTCCTTTGGCTGGTTTTAGACTGTTCTTATTTAACTATTGCTTGTTTTAAAATGAATATAAAATACTGGTATATATATAGGTTGAAAAACGTGTGGAAGTTATAATATAGTTTACCTGAACTCCTTTAACATACAACTACGCTCTGTCCTACGATTATGTAATATAATGCCTTGCAAAGTATTACTTGAACACATATATGATTATAAGCCTTGTTAGAACTAACACAATTCTAATTTACTCTTATACCACAGAATATAATTTTATTTCTTAATTAATTTCAATGTAATTAAGCTGAGCTACAGTTTCTATATGGTGGAAATATTATCTAAATGGAGCCCTACTAGAAGGTGTTTTACATTATATTCCTATAAATCACTGATTAGTATTAAATATTAGAAATGTGAAATAAAAAATGACATTTTACATTTAAAGTGTTGATTATCCCTACTCTTAAATAAATTATAGTATTATTTTCTTTTCTATATAGTCATCATTCTATATTAGTAAAACGTTATTACTTATAATTGTCTGTATTATACACTGTAATTTAATCTTTATAACTACTCATATTGTATTAAACATCTACATGCATAGTCAAGTACTACACTAAAAAATTTTATCTAATATAATTAATTTTTATGTTTTCTTTGAATGTTTTAGACAAGTTGTTAAACTTGTGTCATCTGTTTGTTCAACAAGGTTTAGTCTGCAGTGACCTCTTGTTATTTTAGTAACTCTAGGAAGGGAGGGAGTAGACCACCACCCCTCCATTGAATACAGAATATAAGGAGCTGGTTTACAGACTATACAGATCTGTGTAAGACTAACCAGAAAGTTTACTCTGTCAGACCTGCCCAATATCTAGCTGGAAACATACCTGCCATATGATATAACTAGTAAACAAGATTGGGGTTTATATTGTTTTAAATCTCGTTTATAGAATTCATCCCTGTGTAAAAGTAAAAAGTATAAACATATTTTTATGAGAAGCAAATAAAAGTAAAAACATTATTTAAGAACAGTCAAGGCGCCATTGCATGTTCCTTGCTATAAAAATGTATTATGATATTTTTTATTTTTAAAGCAATTTCTGCATTCATGCATGGATACAATAAAGCATGTTTCATCACAGTTCTTGTGAAAAACTATATTGTTATTACAATCACATATTCACATTTACTTTTTGACAACATTATAGCTACCATAGTTTAGGATTTATAATATAGTAGAAGTTAAATTTGACCTTTGACTTTCTCAGCCTTAAAGTTATATGACTAGAGTTTATGATATAAAGTCCATGTATTGTAATCTACAATTAAGCCCTGGCCACACGATCGTGAGAATGACACGAAACTCGTGTGACGATTATTCGTGAGTTATCTTTTCGTATTGACCAGCCACATGATCGTTTAAACGAAAAGTCATTATGCCGAGATTGGTACCGCAAGTTTATATAAGTTATAAAGGAAAATTTTTCCCATTTTTGTTTTTTTTTTGGTATTTTATGTGTACATTTTTTTAGTTTTTGTTTATTGGTAAAGTTTTTAAAAACATTTTTTATGCATATAAAATTAAAAAAAAAATTAACTCACTCATGCACGTAAATACAAAGCTATAAAGTTTAAGCTTCGCTGCGATTACCATGTGAATATGAATTGAATAATGCTTGCAATAGCTATTTTACGCAAAATACTTTACAGTTGCTATAAATGTAAGACTAGTAAATTGGATGCAAATAGGCATAGTAATACTACTTAATTTATGCTATTTTTGAAATTTGTAGTAATTATTTGGCGTGCATTATATATATATATATATATATATATATATATATATATATATATATATATATATATATATATATATATACCACTTTGATGGCAACAAGTCATTTTTATTAGTCCGTGAATGAGTCTTGCACGAGATACAAGCAGCAGAACATTGCCAAATAGAGAAACTTAGTAGAAATGAAATAATCACTGTTGCTAAAATTCTATTGACCAATCAAATGGTACTTATCGTCGATTGTGATTTTTCGTCCATCGTCATCGTTGTGCACACCCAACGATGACGATTTCGTTTGAATTCCCTCAAATTTTCTCGTACGAATGTTTTTTTTCGTGTCAAATAGACGATTTCGTGTGATTCTCACGATCGTGTGGCCAGGGCTTTATACTATTTTGCTAGATGAATTGAAAAAGCCAAGTATAGTTTGTTTATTATTATATTATAACACAAAGTAGCGCATAATATTATGTAATGACACTAAAGATGAACTAGATCTTAACCAAAAGTAATGTTAAACATTTTCTAACAAAAGCTTTTTAATTTGGTTTTAAATTGTTAATCTTAATGAAAATATTGAACAAGTTGCCTCCTTTTATGACATCTTCTAAAATAATAAATATTGCCCGATATAAGAAACAATATAATATAATATTTAAAATATAAAGCAATGAATGTTTAGCCTTTAGAATACAGAGAACTAAAAGCATGCCATATGTGTTGGATGTCGGGTAATTAAAGTGGCCAAACTATTTTTATTGAGATGTGTCGATGACAGCGCTATTATTCAATCTGCTAAGAATTGAATTTTGCTAGAATTCGTTTTCTATTAATAACAATATATAATTATAATACAAAATACAACAACACTTCCTTAAAAACATATGCCTCAACAAGCTTGCCTGTTTTCTATTGTATGCCCTAAATTATTCTCTTGAACACACATATCTCAATGAATTCCAAAATTTCGAAAGTTTTTTGAAAGCATACAACACACAATTATGTCGAATACTGCACTGCTCGAATCTTCATTTTCAGAATGACTCAAATGATTGCGTCTGTGAAATATCTAAAACTAGCACACGCAGCCTCATTGCTCCTTATACCCATAACCGCTAATATTACGTTTAGTAGTATTTATAGTCGTAAAACTGTGTGCAGTGCGAGATATCAAACTTATTTAGGAATGATGTAAATTTGCTGTCTTGCTATCTATTGCATGTACTACATAAATTTGGTAAGCATATTAATTTTATTCTCATTGATTTTTTGACATAATATTTTAGTCGGTGACATTTTATCAGCACATTTACTAGAACTGCTTTTTAGGAAAATTTTATTTTGATTTTCCTGGCAAACATTTATGTAAATATTTACGTGTTGTTATGGCTACTAACCGCGTACCCGCGGACTCGAAGATATATATAATATCCTTGTTTTATTACAACGGGGTGTTTAAATCTGTTAAGACTGATAATTATGTTCAAACACATATTTTCAAACAAATATTTAGTAAAGACATTATAAAGTTCATTTTTGTAATGTTAATAACAATATAAACATTTTAAAACCATAAATTTTATACACTTCTAACAATTTCTTTAAAAAGGGAGATAAACCCTAATATTTTATACACTGCAATGCAGACCAATTGATTAAAAATGACTTGTAAATAACGCTTTGACGTAAATAATATATGTTCTATACATTAAGTTTTTTTGGTTATGCTTATTTTATTAAAACTGTATTTGTCTTCTATATTTGGTGCTAAGATATAATATATATAGCAATAGTTTATACAATATAAAATGCAACTTGCACTTGCACCTTCAGTCACCACTATTTTGATATTAGCTTCTAGGCAGACTATTTATGACAAGGTTATCGTTATGGTGAAATCGTGAGTTATACATTACATTGTCAACTCACACAAATAGAGAAAGAGTGTAGGATATGCACTATTCCACTTATATATTATAATTCTGGTGTTTTGATTTATATTACCAAAAACAACAAAGCATGGAGGTTGAATCAGTGAAACTGTGTCAACAGCTATTTAATGATGTCGCTATTTATTTACATGTAAAGTGTACAGCATTCATAGACTTTGCAGAGTTATATTATTATTTCAACAACTGGAGAGGTTAAACTGAAGCGTTAGAATAATATAATATGTCCTGTGAAAGTTCGTCCAACTATTATTCCTGTTTAACAATTTTCTACACAACCATAATATAGAACCAGCAATCAGCTTCTGATTGGTTCATATTATTCAGTCAGCTTCTGATTGGTTCATAACTTGCAGCTAACTTCTGATTGGTTAATATCATTCAGTTAGCTTCTGATTGGCTCATATTACGCAGTTAGTTTCTGATTGGTTAATACTATGCAGATGCTGGACTAGCTGTTCAAAGAAGCAATCAGTTCACTCATGTCAACCTCCTCTATATTCCTCTCCATCACGTCTGCATTTGATTTCACCAGGTGGTTGCCTCTAGTTCTCCGCTTTGAATTCTTTCTGACAAAACTCTTCTGAACTCCTTGTCCGAATGAAAACGTAGCTGGCACTCTAAAACACCGGAAATAAAGTTGAACTCATTCTCAAACATTTTCTTTAAATGTTTACAGCAGAAATTATATCAAATGTTCTGGTGGGAAATCAGTCAGAAGTTTACAGTGTAAGTGTACCTCAGTGACCTACTTGCAGTGTACCTCAGTGACCTACTTGCAGTGTACCTCAGTGACCTACTTGTAGTGTACCTTAGTTACTTACTTGTGAGTGTACCTCAGTGACCTACTTGTAAGTGTACCTCAGTGACCTACTTGTAAGTGTACCTCAGTGACCTACTTGTAGTGTACCTTAGTTACTTACTTGCAAGTGTACCTTAGTTACTTACTTGCAAGTGTACCTCAGTGACCTACTTGTAAGTGTATTTGAACCTGGAGTTAGCTCCCCTGGCATCAGACTCTGCACCAACATCCATTGAGTTCTCTTCTGCCGTGTTTGCTGAGTTAGAGATCACGGGTTTACTGAAATGTTTTAGATACTAAGAATGTGAGAAGTCACAGTACATGGCATTAAAACGCTTAGCATTGTTGGTGAGGAATATTATTCGCCGTCACATAAACCAGGTGACCTTGGGAGATCCTCACTCTAAACAGCAAGAAATACTAGGCTATGAAATTTAGTTTAAGTTGAAAAAGTTCATCAGATGGTGCCAGTTAAAACTGAGGCTGACCTTTTGGTTGTTGAAGAGATCAAGCGTTCAAACCGGAAAGATGAGGGATATTTGTGGACATCAATGAGATGTTTCTTCCTCTTCTTGGAGTTGTGAAAGAAGAGATTACATCCGGAGACCAGACACTGATACTAAAATATACTAATATACATTGCAGACGACAGATTATATAGAACAGAGAGGTGCAGACGTAGAGAAATGCAGACGTAGACAAATGCAGACATGGAAAAATGCAGATGTGGAGAGATGCAGACATGGAGACATGCAGACTTAGAGAGGTGGAGAAGTAGAAAGATGCAGACGTAGAAAGATGCAGATGTAGAGACATGCAGGTGAAAGTTGCAGACGCATGGAGTGATTTGCCATATATAAGTTAAGGTCATATTCACAGATTATTGCTAAAACTCTAATAAAACTTAATATAATTCTTCATGACTACAACCAGTTGGCGATTCCCAACACATTAATCAACACAGCTAGTCTATCTGATATGCAGTAATTGTCAACTAACTAGCACTGTTAACTAACACTACTAGCTAACACTACTAACTAACACTACTAACTACCACACTACTAACTACCACACTACTAACTAGCACACTGTTAACTAACACACTAGTAACTAACGTGTAACTAACCATAGGCGAGTGTTTGGACAGTGTATCAAACATTGGGTTGTGAGACTCGTGCAGATGTATGTCCAGGAGGTGATTAGTGGGTAATATCTTACCACACCCACTGCAAACATTTCTGTGTCTTGAAGCATAGTGCTCTTCGTAACTGCAATGAGATGTAAGAACACAGGCTAGTTATTTACAAGAAGGCAGGCTAGTTATTGACAGGAAGGCAGGCTAGTTATTGATAGGAAGGCAGGCTATTTATTGATAGGAAAGCAGGCTAGTTATTAATAGGAACAAGGGCTAGATAAATTCAACACCACCCTCAAACATCCTCGTATATAGAATACTTTGAATATAGTATAAATAAAAACACGTTTCAATTACTTTTAGGATTTGACTGTGTTAGTAGTTAATAAAAAAGAAAAGGGTTTTTGTTAGAACTGGCTAAGGACTTGTTCAAATGAGGCACAGGAGCAATTATGACTGGATGCTCTTCCTAACATCACCAATGGCCTTTGTCGGGGTTTGAACCCACAACTTTGTGTTCACAAAGCGAACGCTCTAACCCCTAGACCACGGCTGCTCCCTTGTGTTAGTAGTTAATGCATAAATTAAACTCAATTATGACGGTTTTAAAGGTCTAAAATCACTAGACACTTTCGAATAAGTAAAAACCTTCTAAATAACTATTTTAACGCATACTGAACTTTATATCATGAAAATCATATTCCACTAGATAAACAGACGAAGACGATTAAAGCATGCTTCATCTAACCCTGTGTATAGCATTTGTGGGATCTTTTTGCTTCTTTATATCAGAAAGTATTTTCCGACACAAATCTCAATGCAAGGTTGACTAGATGAATCTCAAACTCCCGAATGTTTAAAAGGTAGGCAACACCTATTTCTAACGTTGCTAAGAGCTGTATATTCAGAATGACTCAGGATTTCGAGTACAAAAGGAGAGAATCGGTCTAAATATCATGGAATGTTTTAATAAAAATTAATAAAAAATTGCCTTTATCTATTGTTCATTAAAAGAAAATAAATCCAACACCAGTAGATTAGTGTTCATCAGAAAATGGTCACCTTACCTTGACAGAGTAGCAAACTGCTGAAAACAACCCTGTATCTGACAGTCTATTCTGCAGAAATCACTCTCCATGTGAGTGTCAGTTTCTGGAATAAACCAATACTTCTCCTGGAGCAAACGACAGAGCAGAGTTCCTTCTTCAAAAAACTCATCATCTAAAAACATTCATTTGGTCAAATTTAAAACAAAACTTGCCAATAATAAAATAAAGAAAATAACCATGTCCTTTAAAATTGAAAGATGGTGATGCTCAGGCTACAATAAAAAACAAAGCATTTGGTTGGTAAGTGAAACAGCCTTTAAATATTTGTTCTTGAGTCAACTAAGAAAACTATAAGCAGAGTGTCCTCCTAGATTAGGAGTTATATATATTCAATGCAGATCTTTCATTAAGATTTTATGCAACTTGATAAAACTAAATTTACAAAACTATTAAATTGAAATAAACCAACATTGGTATATTTGCTTTTTAAAAGAAAACTTACTTACCTGGATTGTATTTCCGTTTACGAAAGTTAGACATGATTTCATAAAATGTGTAAATCAAGGCTGTTGAAATTTGTCTTGAAATAAAATTCTACAAACAAGGTTAAACTCAGAAAATCAAAATGACATGTGACAATAATATAATATGAAAATCCGCAATTGAATTTAGCTTTTAGGCTGCATTTCAATGAGTACAGTGCAGTCCGCTAAATTAAATAAAAAACACTCATTATTAAAAGTTGTACTCTAAATATTTTCAATCTATTTACGGTCACTCCATGTTGATGCTATACTTATACTCATAGTGAAAAATATAGAAAGAATCAATCTCTGCTTAGACACTCCGACAGGGTTATTATATGATATACAATTACAATACTAATACTAATAGTAATAGAAATAGTTATACTAATAGTGTGATATTTCGTATAATAATAATAATGATAATCATAATCAAAAACAGTTCACAGACTTAAATACAATTCTATGAGTATGCTTAAAGCTAAAGTTATTAAGTTAATAAATAAAATATTGTTATTTATAACGAATTTATAATCAACATTATGAGTATGAGTATCAGTATGTCTATAGTATTACTATTAGTATTACTATTAGCCAATGCTACAGTGCTGTAATTGTGCAACTGCAACACACTGACCCTGATTTTGAAAATACTTGCTGATCTGCAATCGAAAACACAAACTGGAACTGTAGAGGTGTGCCTTTTGTTACAACTACAAGTACATGCAGTAGTAAAATTAACACTAAGTCTAACTACTAACTAGTAAGTGTAACTGCCACTAGTACTACTAGTACCAGTGGCAGTTACTGAGTTAGTAGTTTATTACTATTACTATTACTATTAGTTAGTACTACTAGTGCTACTACTACTACTAATGCTACGACTAGTACTAGGTTTAGTACCACTAGTAGACATACTCATACTGGTACTAGTATGTAATACTAGTAGACAATATAAGTAGACATTTTGGCTCTTCGGCTTGAGTATTACTATTACTATAACCCTTTTTTTCTTTAGTACGCACTAGTAAGTAGAGATTTTTTGTTGTCGGAACCATGTGATAAATGTTGACTAGGAACGCTGTAAATATTCATCTTGCAAAACCTCCCACTATTGGGCGCTTTTACTATGGACATTGTTGATTGGGCAGATTTTACTTGATGATTTCTTCAGCAAACACACGTTCTACTTGTGCGAAGATTTGATTTTGCCGAAAGACAGAAAGTTAATTCATAATTCATAAATTTACAATTATTTTTTGTTTTTTATTACTAACAGTAATTTGCTGTTTAGTAAAAGTAATGCAATGAAATTTATTACAATTACTGTTTGTGATTTTAATTATTAGGTCAAGTATTGGTATAAAAACTACTGTAATCTGTACTACTACTACTAGTACTAGTGTACTACTACTAGTACTACTAGTACTACTACTAGTAGAGTACTAGTAGTACTTGAATTACTATTGTCTATTAGTCAGAGTTGCCATAATTATTAATATTAACACATTGTTGGGTCACAATTGGCCAATGCTAGTTTAAGCTATTTATTAATATAGAAATTTCTGCTGAACAGAATAAAACTCCACTAGTTTTAATGAATATTTCGTTATCTCAAGATTAGTTTTAGAATTGAATAACAGAAACTCAGCAATTAGGTAATCTGTCTTATGTACTTGTAGCATCAGTTAACAGATCGTCTGATTCTTTGTCACAGGATCTCCAGTACTCAGTCGACATGCCCAAATCAAAGGAAATTCTCACAACCACTGACAGTGAAGCTAGTGATGTATGTATGAGAATAGTACACAACTTTGATTAGTTAGTTTGTGGTTAGTTAGTTTTTATGTAAGTATGCTTGAGGTCATGTGTTAAAAGTTTCATTGATATCAGCACAGTTTCAATTGTTAAAAACTGAGTAATTTATGCCCTTAGCAGCAGGTATCTGCAGGTGTCTTCAAGTGGTAGAAAGCCTTTAGTCTTCACTCAGCATTTAGTTATTTGTGATCCTTAGTAGTTTTATATGAACATATGTTTTGTATTAATTTCTACATAATTTCAATATATAACTTTACACTGCCTTATGTTTTAAGACTGAGCCCAAGCCCAAGAAGGCTAAAAAAGCTAAAAAGTCGAAGACCAAGGAAAGTCCTGAAAAGTCAACGAGTACAGATGGAGCTAAGTCTAAAGGAACAAAAGGAGAGGATGGTGAAGTCATGTACCCTGTGAGTTCAGTATAGTCTTCTGTTTGGGAAATGTGGCTATATACTCCACATGCTGCAGCTTTTTCAGTGAAGTTACTTTTTTTATAAAATTACTTATAGGTGTAAATCATATTCAGATTCAATCTCAAATCTTGTTTTAGTTATTATGGTGGGTATTACAAGATATTTGACACATATTACAGCATGCTGACACATATTATAGCATGCTGACACATATTACAGCATGCTGACACATATTACAGCATGCTGACACATATTTTTGTAGCTCTCCCACCAGAGGAATATCAGTGTATCCTCCTTCAGAGGGAAACCCCTTGTAAATATCCGAGAGTACTACGAGAAGGATGGGAAGATGCTGCCTGGACGCAAAGGTGAGGTTTATTTATATAGGACAGCCAACCTCTGGCAACTGATCTTGAGTATTTCTACCATCTAACTTGAACCTAGACACAGGGGTCAGGGTCAAGGGTCAGGGTGAAACTAGAGACACTGAGTTCATGCTCTTCAAAGGGTATACCCTCGCTATGATATCATCTAGTTCTACATATCTTACATTGCAGGTATATCACTGAATGTAGAGCAATGGAGAAAGTTGAAAAGCTACATTGATGATGTTGACGAGGACCTGAAGAATGTCTAATCTAGAGATAATAGACTCTATGGCTTGTAAATTGAAGTTATCTTCTCTATTTCTGTTGTTCATATGTAGAAAACAACTCCAGTTTATTCTCTATTTCACACATCTTGAACTTTAAAACTGTACATCTAGATATACATAATACATACATAATTAGGCTACGGAGTTAGCTCCCCTGTAGTTTCCTATGATTCCACCTCATCCTTTTGTTAGATTTATTTCTTTTTAGCTATTGTTTTGTATTTTGTTATTTCCAACAATAAAAAGCGTGAAGTTTTGTAATTTGTGATTGTTGTTACTAATTTCCAGTGATGGAGTCTTACATTATGCATGCGGCTTTTTTCCTACATATGTTTGTCTCTGCCTGTGCCCTCCATAGCAAGTATGTACTAAATCAACTTTCTACTTCAGTCTGTTTGCATCTAGAACTGAACTTCTCAGTTTGTTAGTTTGACTAAGTACAGAGGTTATTGTATGTAATGTAATAAATAATAATACTAGACATTAAATATTTAGTATTATTTATTTATTATATACTTTACTAGAATTGATGACGAACTAGATGCTCATCTTACAATCTTTTAGACTTCAGGGGCTTGACGAAGGAATAAAAAAGCTTAGTTGAAAATTTAGTTTGTCCTAAATTAGCGAGTTTTATTGTAAATGTTACCATAGAAACCGATGCCAATATTTTGCAAGCTGAAAGTTTAACTGGTGACTATTTGTCGATTTTGTGCTCTTAAAGCACTAAATTTTAGGCTAAGTAACATCAAAATACTGCAATATTGTGTATAGAAAACTTGATGTCATTCTGGAGTTGTGCACTCGTGTCTATTGTCTTTGTTGCCTAGCAATGAGACTCTCATCTAAAGTGCTCATAGGTTAGGTTTGAGATACCCTCTCAGCTGGATCACGACTGTACAACGTGTTGAGTGGGCCATCTCCTGGATAAGTGCTGAATTTTAATTCAGTTTGTGAAGTTTCGTCAAACTGAATTGAGTCATGACTGAATGACAGAAGGAACTATTAATTAAGCTGCTATAAAAGTACTTTTAGATTACATCCGTGTGTGAATTCAGCTGCACCAGATGACAAATTCAAACACAACAATATTAGAAGAGTATTGTGGTTTAGAAGGATGACAATTCTTTCAGTTAATTTACAAACATGAATTGTTGCTACAAGAAGCTTAAAATTTCTCCTCACATTGAGTTGCGTTTTAGACATACCTTTACCTGTTGTGGTAACTGGTGCCAAGTCCTGTGGTAATTAACAATCTGTGACATTTGTAGAGATGTGATCATTTTTGTGGTCACTCATTTTTTAAAGGTTATTGCTGAGTGGCTTGAATAGTTACCCTCTGGTCTACACAGGATGTTTATATACATGGATTCAAACATACTCTGCCTTTATACTATAAATTAAAAGTTTGAGTTCTATATATGTATCAGAATAAATCACATATGCACAGCTGAAGTTTCAGCCATCCATGTTTCTTTGTAACCAAACCAAATGACAAACTCCCAACTTGAAGAGGCTTTGCAAGGAGAAACCTCTCTGTCAAACAACATTCAATAATATTCTACTTTAAAATCTGACTGCGTCATAAGTTAAGGGGTGTGACTCCCACCCCTGATTCACATGCTGTTCTTTAGCTTTTTGTAGCTGCCAAAATGAGTCAGTTGTCACACCACAGTATGGCAGGTATGCACAAGTGCTTGCTGTGGCCCCTGTTTAAGTCATGCTGTACTGTAGCTATTTGCTTGGCTATCAGGCAATGACTCCTTGTTTAGCATCATACTTTTTATGTAAATTTAAATATTTAAATGAATTCAACAGGTGTGAAGATGAATGTTGCAGGGTTATGATAAACTCTACGCTTGTTTACTACTTATCCAATGCCGTAGTTGACGGTGCTATTTTATATTTAGTTTACAGGATGAGAATGAGTCTTTACTTGCACATAGTTAGGTTTGATACACCAAGATGGCCCCATCTCTGTGTACCTACACGGGTTTCAATCTCCTTCTTACTCTGGTAAACATTTTTCTTCTGTAGCTTTGATAGAAATGTGAGACACAGAAGGGACATAAGTCTACTGCATGGCATTTACCCAGGTAAGTTACTTGGCAAAAATAGCCCTGGTATCCTTAACGGTAGTTTAGACTTTTTAAGGCTATGCAGTCCAGCCAACCAAACTTCTGTATTTAAACTTTTAGCTGGAATCTGTAGTCTTTTAACATTAAAAGCAGTTAGAATGAGCTAAATATCATATCTCAGCTGAACAGTGAGGTTGGCTGCTATTAATAAGTGCCACCTCTGCTTCCATTGTTTTCTTCTTAATGGAATAAATTCTGGCTAACAGCACCTGATGATCTGAATGTAGGCTGCATTTCACAACAAACTCTTCTCACAGTTTGTGTGAAGATAAACAACATCTGGCAGTGAATTCAAATCCTGTTAGCTTATTGGCACATATTGGTTTTACATCTATATTATCTATATTTTCTTAGTTTATATATATATATATATATATATATATATATATATATATATATATATATATATATATTTGTATATATATATTTACTCATATATATATATATTTATTTATTTTTTTAATATTTATGAAATCTACAAGCATTATCCGGGATGTTGTATTGTGGGTCAAGGTACGTAGAGCCCAACTAAATAGAAACACCGGTGTAGCAGGGCAATAGTCCTGTAGTATATAATGACACATTGACTTTGTGCACATAGGTTATGGTGGTTAGTTTGGTTGCCAGGAGGTTTACCGTGCCTGTAGAGAAGAAATGAAATAAATTGTAGCTAGAAGTGCTTCATTATATTATATTACATTCATTCTCTTACAAGTAGCGCATTTGGGAAATGTAGAAAATATGTTCACTCAATAAAATATAATGAAGGCAACAACCTAGTGCTTCTACTAACTGCCACATTTAAACTATGCTTTTCTGCAAAAAATCCTCCTAACATGCAAGGATTACGATAATCTGTATATAGTATCTCTCCAACATGCAGTTAGCAGTGGACACTTACAGCACTGACTCTTTATCAGACAAATATTTGGCTTACACAACTGTCAACACCCCAGTTTGTCACTCTTAAAGCAAAAAATAGTCTGTAGATAACCTCTGGTGCTAGTTTCTTCCCGATACTTCACTTCCACTCTCAAACATATGCTGTAAATCTGTGAAAGAAATGAAACTGGTGAATCACTCTAATATTTTGAATTTACGAAAGGTTGCAGCTGCTATTTATAGTATAGTAAACGAGCTTGGCTATATTCTTGTTGAATATTTTAATTCTATATGTTGAACTCAAAACACTGTAAAATACGAGTAGAATTAGAAATAATTTTATAATTTGGTTAATTGAGAATAAGTTTCTCTGTGTTGACTTAATCAATAAATGTATCTTATAGGTACGTAGTCTTTCACAATAACATGTTGCTACAAACTAAATGTATTTAACTTTCAATGCAGTTTGAGAATCAGAATTCAACCTTATTGCTCATAAATTTTTCCTAATTCATTTATATAGCATCTTTTAAGTAAAGTTTATAAACTTATAATGACAGTTTTTTCTGTTTTGGTTTAGAATACATTCAATTTCCTTCTGGGGTTAACAAAGCCTATATTATATTAGACTTGCTCCTAAGGTCTTGCAGACGTATAAATAAAACTTATGTATGATTAACTCGTTTGCATGCACATTCAAATAACATTCTATATCTATAATGTATAGCAACTATAATATCTTTATAATAATTACTATAAATTGTATTATATACTTGTATTCATAGAATATATACGTAAATAATGTTTAAATAAAGATAATACTAAATAATGTAAAAATAAAAAGTCACGTTTCTACGGTTTGTCTTCAAGTAAAAGGAGTGTCGCAATATTACCAGTTACTGTTATCTCACTGCAAAGTAAATGATTGCCAACCGGCTTTGCAGTAGCTCTTAGCAAGCTATAGAAACTCAATCCAACTTGACACTGTTTCAAAGAGTACTAAAGTGCTGAAAATTGCTTATAGTTCTTCCCGGTGACTTGCAGCTTTTTGAAAAATGAGTTTATACGTTTTCGGTGAAGTTCCTTACCTCAGGTTACTGCAACATTAGAATGTGTGTTTAGAAAATGTTATTTACTCACTATCAGATCTTGCTCCAAAATTTTAAAAAGAAAAAATTTGACACCACTAATCAAATTATTCCAGCAAGCAATGTGTGCACTAGCAGTAAGATGTTATGCTAATTGATGCCCAAATCAGCTGTTTAATATGGCATGAAAACACTTTGATTAAACATACTATTTTTAATAAAATCACATTTTCCATGTTACAGTTTTTTGCTGAAAATTGACAACATATGTCCAAATATAACCTGGTGAATGATTGATGATACACAAGTGGCTGCATACATACATATCATTTCATCACACTAGGTTACAAGATGTCTATCAAATTCCACAATTTTGGTTGTGCCTCCAACTTCAGGACTAAACCTGCCAAACCAATTATAATTTTATGCTAAAAAGCCACAGTTCCGTCAATGGACCTTCTACATTATAACCATGCAATGTCCCAAGATGTACCTGACTAAATCTGCAGTGCTCACAGCTGCACTATACCATCCTCTTCTAAGTCCAACTCTGCAACAGACACAGGGCACGGCAGCCACTATAATTGCAACTATATATAAAGCGTTTGCCCCCTGAAACTTTCTGTTTGCAGGCAGACTGCTAGCCATTACACCACTGGATAAACTCAACTCTGCAGAAACTTTTACAACTGATAAAATAAAGCAAGGGTTTATATTGTTTGAACCTATCAAGTACTTGGGATGATTATTTTGTTTTCATGTTGTTACTGAAAGAGGCGCTAAGATGCTGAGTAATGCTGACAGTCGCTATGTTTCCTTAACCTGCAGCTCAGTATATTCAGTGCAAGTTTAAAGAGGAGATGGTAAACAAAATGGAGTTTGTACTACAATGGATATTCATGAGTCACTGTCCAATAATGGAGTACATTTAATGATCATCAAAATTCGACTGTGGCAAAAAAATCTCTCCCTAGCTTCCCCCCTCATTATCTAACCAATTGTAGCTTTTTGATGAGATATTTAGTAAATTAACCTTCTGAATCCAAGAGGTATTTTACGGAAAGTTGAGTATCTTTCAATGTTTCTGTCCATCAGACCTGTAACCTGACTTTGTGTATATAAATATATAATTATTATTGATAAGTTGATCAGGCCAAGGAAGTTCCCAAAAGTGGTGCAACTCCTATTATGAAGATAAACATCGTTTTAATGAGAAATCTTCGAGCAGTGCCAGCAAAAGAAACCAGCTTTACTAATGCAGCCAACCATACTAAAAGCTCTGCTGTAAGTGACCGATATCCAGGTTGCCCGCAACACCTAAAAGTTTTATCTAAGTTTCCCGGCAATAAAGCTCATAATGCTACTTGGCCATAACATCCAGGTTCTGCATGGCTGCTTAAAGTCGTCGGCGTGGACTATTTAACTTTATATAGTGTTATTGAAAAAGCAGGCCCTTTTTATTTCAAAAAACAAAACAGATATCATTAGAATTAAAATTAACTTGGCATTTGACGGCCTTGAGTGGGCTAAAAACGTAAGGCAAGGCGAGTACTTTTGTCTCATTATTATTCGGGACGTGTCAGTTTTGGTGTCTCAACAGCTCTTTATCATTATAGAATAAATCACTTTAACTGCTGAATAAGACATGCTTTGTACGTAGTTCCACATAGAAGAAATATAACCAGCAGAGTGACAGATTTGGCAAGGTGATCCGGTTCTTGCACCTAAATTACCTTACAGTGTGTATCCATCCACTCTGCTAACTTCAAGATTTCCACGGCCAGTTCCTTGCTGCATATATAACACAATTGTATAACTTTCACAAAATTACCGCAAGTTAAGTAAACCACTTCATCTGCTACGATACATCACTTATTCCTATAATACTTATAGTAATTTCCGAGCTCTAATATGATTTCTGTATAATTTTGGATTTAAAAAAGTCCAAGTTTCACTAGGTATATTTAAATTCTTGCCAATTTTTGTTGTTTTTCTGGCTAATTTGTTGAAATAGTGTAAAACTGAAATCTAGTTTGAGTCATTCTAATTTTTGAAGTTGCCACCTTTTCATGTTGCCCTGAATGACATTGATGTATTCATAGTGTTGATTGCAGTGTTTAGGGTGCAGTATACCTGCAGTTCAATACACAACAGGTGAAATAGGTTACATTGCAAAGGTCAAATGCATAAATTATGAATAATATATGATTATAATGATAGCAATAACTTTAACTACTTGCCAAGTTTAAGCCAAAAATTGTTTCAATACTTATTTATGGTAATTTGTAACTAAATATTGGAATTCGGTCCCATTGCAGGATCACGAATATGTTATTGGCAGAGGTCATGCATGATGGTACTTAGTTCATATTTGTTGATGTGACCCCCTAAAGCACAGTTGACTAGCTAATGACAGTGTATGAAGTTTTATGGATATATATGTGTGTGTATCTCCATCATACTGAGCTAGGGCATGGATCACTAATGACTGCAGATTTGTGACAAGAAAGTTAATGTGGTTATATATATACTAGTGTGAATATATCTTTCATCTGGTCCTCTTATCCATACAGTTTATGTAACGAGAGCGATTTCATATGTCCATTCCGTAAAATGATGAGCAAAAAATTTACCAATATTATCATGAAACATGAGATAATATAGTCTGACAGAGAGGGACTGCAGGTAGATAGTTTAACTCAGCTGCAGACCAAAGTGTTTCAGACTTGGTAGCTCCCCCCCCCCCTCTCTCAGGGTGGTTCTTCGTGAAGTATAAATTTCCTCTCTAGACCAAGTAGTACATGTACATGTACATTTAGTTGAGTTAAAATAATATGAAAAGTATATTTATGATTATTAGCGCCTGAATGCTAATTGTCAGGAGTTATCTTCACAAAACATAGTATAGTATACTATAGTATAGTATAGTATATATAGTATAGTATGTCATAGTATAGTATAGCATAGTATAGTGTAGTATAGTATATGTAATATAGTGTATAGTATAACATAGCATAGTGTAGTATAGTATAGTATAGTATGTCATAGTATTATAGTATAGTATAATATAGTAGCCTATAGTATAGTGGAGTATAGGATAGTATTTAGTATATGTTCTAGTATATTACTATCATATATTAGTTGTGTTTCAAAGGTCAGTGTTTGGACAGTGTATAGGCAATATTATGCTGGTAGCTGGGCCACCCCTCTTTCCATGTGCTTCATTTAGCTACAAATACAATTTCATAGCAACATGGAAGCCCCGTTTATACGTGGCAGAGTATGTATAGTGCAGTAGCGCTGCTTTGTGACTTCAAATAACCCCCTCCCTGCGGGTGCCCTAATATGAGGAGTGTTTGAAAGAGTTGGCAACTTGATACGTCAGATCATGTTAGCATCCTCGCCAAGAGCTTGATTGAGGGGGGGGGTTCATAAGGCCCTTTCTAACAATACAAACACTTCTATACTTACTTAGTTTAACTGGGCTATCATGTTTCACAGCTCACTCTAGCTTCTCACCCTCCATAAAAACTTTACTTATTCAGATTCTTACTCTAATAGCTATTCTTTGAACAGATACTGAGTAGTATAAAAAAAAACTCTATATGATGTAACATGTTTTATTACTTTCCATTGTCACTGTATGAATGATAACCACCTTATAATATGTCTCTGTAACTTGGTCAACTAATTCTCATTCTCACTATTTAGATGTGAGTCTATGATTGTTATATTCTACTGTTTCTTGTAAGGAACAAAATGGTGTGGTAAGGGAAACATAGCCCAAGGACCTAGTGATCTGGGAAAACTAAAGGATGTGGATAAATGCTGCCGTCATCATGATAACTGCCCTCTGTACATCTCTCCTGGGAAGACTGAGTTTGGTGTCACCAACAGTGGCTCCTATCCAATGTAAGTGACCTCAATACATAGAGGTGTCAGTATCCATAGAGGTGTCAGTATAGAGGTGTCAGTGTATAGGTGTCAGTATAGAGGTGTCAGTATAGAGGTGGCAGTATCCATAGAGGTGTCAGTATCCTTAGATGTGTCAGTATCCATAGAGATGTCAGTATAGAAGTGTCAGTATAGAGGTGTCAGTATACAGGACACAAAAAATATGCTCTTTCGTCATCAAACTTAGACCAAACATTTGACTGGTTTGATTTGTTAAAGGAAGCTGATTACCTGATTAACTTCACATTAAGCAATAAATTTGCCGAATTGTCCACTTGGGTCAACATTTAGAACCAATGTCACTGCAAACCGATCATTGTTTTATTTGATTAGTAAATCTTTTTTGTGGGTACACATGTTGAGATGCTGTAACCTTGAATGTGTGATTCAGGCTGCAGTTTTATGCATTTCAATGATGATAAGACAAAAAATGTGAAAATAAGTTGGAGATGCAACTCTGCACAGTTCATTGACTTGTGTGTTTATATATAAGCATTTCGATTTCCTTTTGCCTTGGCCATGCAAAGGGAGTCCTACATCCTGGTCAGACGCTGGTTTACGTAAGCGTGCCGAGCAACGGAAGCTTTTGCCCGTGGCATTCAGCCGCCAGACAAATTTAGTTTATTTTAGCTGCTTTGACATTCACTTGTAACATTTACTTTGCTGTGTTCTATAGTAAATAGCTATCGGCAGCAGCGAACACAAATATCATAGCATATTAGCTGATATTTACTGTTTACAAGGTAGAATATGATACAACAGTTTTAGACTATTGGTTGAGGCACTTTACTAACATTTGTTATATGGAGGGGGGTAAACTTTAGGTGAAAAATTGTTATTTTTCTGTTATTATTATTGTAAAACAAAAACCATCAACATACGAAAATATCAATTGGCTGCAGACTTTATGTATCACCTATGAAAGAAAGGGTTACGAAAATACAAAGCATTTAACCTCCCTCGTTATCTCTACGCAGCTGTTAATACTACTCTATTGAGCACCAAACCCTGGACATAATATATACATAACACTCTGGACATAATATATACATAACACTCTGGACATAATATTATATACATAACACTCTGGTAAAACAGAAAGAGGAACACATTTATATTATTTTGTCCTTGAAAAGCTGACAGCTGGAACATCCTGGTAGGTATTTGAGATGATGCCATTCCGAAACGAGCTAGCCTCAGTTAGATGTGACATCATAGAGTTAGTTGACTGGCTGTGAAGAGCTCAAGCTAAAGCCATCAGTAATTCCACTCTTGCTGCATCATCATGTAGAGTTTTTTCTCTTGGCATGTGATATATAGCTGTGTGTCTTCATCTACTGATAATATATTTACATATATAGGTGTGTAGTAAACTCAAACAGCACACTTGAAAAAGATATCATTCAATATTGTGCTAAGTAATATTTTATTGAACAGAGGAACCGAGTTTATCTATTTTGTGTTACTTTTGCAAGAAGTCTTATGATTCTCAAATTGAGTTGTGTTCTCTTGAAACTGCTGTCGCAAGTGCGCATAATCCTATTATAAGAATTTAATAATTACCTGTAAACTATAGTTATGCATTCTGCGTTTAAGCACCCTATAGAGAACTATATAACTATGTTTCACTTTCCTGTTTAGAAAAACTATCATAAATTTGTATGAGTTTAATTGAGACGTTCCCATCAGTTTCATTTATGTGATATGTTTTGCTATTTATAACAGAGATTTGTAAAAGTAAAGCTGAAAGTTGAAAGTGTCATAGTTATATATATGCCTGCGGTGCACAGTTTGCAGCTTGTGGAGAGAAATCAGCTGTCAAACGTCTGGAGAGTTTGTGACGGAAGTCGTGGGTGGATTGGGAGAGCAGAAATTGTGGGGGAGAAAGAGTTCTATTTTTGGTGTTTTTTCAATTGTTTTCATTGTAAAAACATGCATGCTACTCATTAGAGTGATATATGAGTCAACTTATATTACCCTAATGAACGGCATACATATTTTCATGTTGCAAAACAATATTGTAGGAAATTTTACTTTATTTTAATCAACTTTCTAGACACTGAAGTTCTACTGAGTATATCAAGGGTATATGATAGTCTAATATCATGCCATGATGTGAGAAGTATTAATGGTTTATTGGTATATATATTACTTTCTTATTACTGTCCTTTTAAGTCATATTATAATAATACCATATAAGGTAATACTATATTTGCTGTCTGAGGTCATATAGTTGTCTAAAGGAGAAAAGGCAGCTCCCACAAGGACTGTGGTTGGCTGTTGCTATTTATAGAAAACGGACAACAAACCACTGCGTAGGCGTGTTTCAGACGTCATTTTATATACGTCAATCACCTTTCTCTCATCATACAGATTTCCCTCTCTCTCATCATACAGATTTCACTTTATTTTATGCAGATCTCACTTTATCTCCCATTCTGCAGATTTAACTTTATCTCCCATTCTGCAGATTTCACTTTATCTCCCATTCTGCAGATCTCACTTTATCTCCCATTCTGCAGATTTCACTTTATCTCCCATTCTGCAGATTTCACTTTATCTCCCATTCTGCAGATCTCACTTTATCTCCCATTCTGCAGATCTCACTTTATCTCCCATTCTGCAGATTTCACTTTATCTCCCATTCTGCAGATTTCACTTTATCTCCCAATTTGCAGATTTCACTTTATCTCCCATTCTGCAGATTTCACTTTATCTCCCATTCTGCAGATTTCACTTTATCTCCCATTCTGCAGATTTCACTTTATCTCCCATTCTGCAGATTTCACTTTATCTCCCATTCTGCAGATTTCACTTCATCTCCCATTCTGCAGATTTCACTGTGGGTGTGATGACGAGCTGTACAGATGTCTCAAGGACCTGGACGGCAGCGAAGATGCTCAAATTCTCGGCGAGATTTACTTCAATGTTCTGAGAATGAAATGCTTTGCAAGAGGCTATCCCAAGAAATGTAAACGGTGAATATTGCGTATTATAAATCATTATAATATAATATATAAATGTTTTATAGTAAGTAATGTGTGATGTAATAATAATATATAATATATGTATCCGAGTATATGTGCTATTATAATAACATAGTATACCAAAGGACATGTAGTAATATTATATTATATGCAAGAGTACATGCTATAATATAAATTGTAGTATATAAGAACATGTATATTGTGTTATTTTATTACTTTTTAATTATTAAGCTGGCAAAAGGTCAAAGGTTATGAACTGGTAAGGACACGGAATAGCCAATGCACAGCTGTTTGCATCATTTTATTCTCCTAACACAATGGGGTGCTGGGTTTCCTTATTGCCAGTTTCTTTATCACGTAATAGTGAGATATAGGAGAAATATGGTAGAGATGCCTGGAGCAAATGATTTGCTGCAATTTAATTGGTCTAAAGTTGCCACTGTTTATTCTGGTTACCATGTTATACTGTCAAGGAAATATTCATAATTAAAGGTCCCAGTTATCTTTTCACAACAAATATAATCACAAAATAGTGAAACAAATATTTCATTTTCTATTGCAGTACAGCAGGAAATCTGCATGCATACGCAGCTTACATTGCGCAGTGGAATGTTTCAATAGTAATCATTAGGTAATTGGAAGTAATAAATGTGAAGTTACATTCGGGAATTGTCTTTTCTATACGCCTTCAGTTTGTGTAGGCAATGAGCTCTCAGCAAGCTAACTATTTAGTTCTATGATTAAACTGCTATGAGCTGGATAAGGGATCACTGCACACTGCAACTTGCTGGTGCTATACAAGGGTCTAAGCCCCACTCTTGCTATCATATCCTCTGTGTTGTATCATAAAACAAAGAGTAACATAACATAGATGAATATAGGAAGTAGAACTGTGAGCTGCTATTAAATCAGACCTGAGCACAGCCTGATTGCGTGCCTGGCTAAGCTGATAATGGCTAAACACAACCAGAGACAACCAGAGACGTGTTGATATAAACAGATATCTCTCCCCTCACCACATACATGCGTGTATGTTATAGTGTGACAGCCTGTCAACATCTGTGATAAATTCCCTTCCATGCTAATATCTTTCTACTTTCAATAAAAACGTAGTAAATAATTAAAACTATATTTTTTGCACGAACCCAAAACATGTGGAAGATTAGGGACTGTAGCCTTTAATCATGTTTGTTAGTACGACGCCCAGTTTAGTTAAGCGGCTTAAATTTGTTAGCAATACATATTATAAATATGCATGTTTAGCTACAATAATTTTCTGAAAACTATGCAATTTTCTCTGTTTTTTACTTTATCATTGTTTAGACTTACTTACTAACTAGTCACTATTAGCTGACAACACATTGATAATATTTAGTGAAACCAGACTTTCCAATCAAGGTTAGACAATTCCCTAACCGAGGTAAAAGGAATTTAGGATAATTAAGCTGTATCTATAAACCTACAGGAACTTTGATGCTAAAGTTCATATAAATGTTTCCCAAAGGGCGTGACATTCATACAAAGATTTGCTCTGCATGCGTTTGCAGTGAAATATAAAAAGCATACGGTTACATCACAGCTGTCTGTAACGCCATATTTTGACCTTCTAAGAAAGCTTTTTACAATTTGAGTTACAGCAAATATCTTCACCTGTACGAAAGCTTTAACTTCAGTCAGGTTTTTGACCTCCTTATATAGTCAATATTTTGCTGTTGAAGTATGAATCCGGTTGGATCAACTGCAGTGTGTCAACATGATATTATAGTTGATTGAAATCTACAAAAAGTTAATTAATTTTATTTTCCTGGTTCAATACTGTTGTAATTATATTGGGAGTTGTGAAAGTATTTAATATGAATATTGACAGATGGTACTGGTGGGGTGTGTGCAAAGAGTATACAGACATGAAAGACGGTTCTCCCACTGTACAGCTAGTAACTCCAAAGACCTTTAAGTAACCAGCATAACTTGTTATCACAGCTCTTTTATCAATTTTTGTCTAATAAGTTTGTTATATTTTTGGATTTCATCATTTAAAATATTGGATTTTTATGATAAAGTGGAATTTCCATGGTTTAAAGATAATATATTATAAAAAATGCTTTATGATAATATTATAATACCTATAATAAAACATACCACAGCATTTAATAGTAATATATGATTGTGCATGATATAATAATGATATATCACATTATAAACACATAATTTATAATGATTATAATGAAATACATGCATAAAGTCTTGCATGCCTATAATATATTTTACATACTACTACTTGTAAGATAGACATATAGCTATGTGACACGGTCACAGCTGGCTGAGTTGACTGTCACTCTCACACCTTTCTATGCAGTATGATTGCAGCACCTCTTAGCTGCTGCTGTCTCCACGTAGTGTCTTCAAAAGTGTTGAGCAAATATTTATTGTCTTATTTTGAACATTTCTTTTAAAAATAGATTCAAAGTATTTCTACCAGCAGATGATTTGGACATCCCATCCCACCTCTTTCCTTGTTAGGACTGCTGCAGTTCCATGGTTATAGCCTAACACTCTGCAATATAGGAGAATAAAAATAGCTGAGTTTTTCGTAGAGTCAACTCTACAGAAATTGAACTCATACTTAAAGTTTGCCCCCCCCCCCCCCCCCGCCCCTCTCCTCGTAGCAATTAGTGGAGTAGACTACATATCTCTTTATGTGGACAGATCCAGGTTATGTACAACGTGGTAAGGGCAAAGAAACTGTCAACTAGAGCAGCACTCCCTAACTGCTATAGTATATAGTCTTTTTAATGTATCATATTTAAAAAGTGTCTCTCAGTTTATGCAACTAGTAGCAATACATCCTGGTTCTATAGGAGCATCAGCTTTTACTGCTGCCAGGATTTGTGAAAGTGGAAAGAGTTGCTGTCATTTGACCTCTGAACCAGAGACTTGCTACCTCAACACGGAATAATTCGACCAAATGCTGAGGTCATTTATGAGTTGGAAATGAAAAAATGTGAGAGCCAATAAAAACATAATACCATATAATCTTCCACTAGTCTTATGCATGTTCTATGACAATTCCATAAAGTCCTTGGAGAAAGGCTGTTTTCCCAATTTCTATTGAAACTATTAACCTTCTTTCTCTATGAAAGTCAGTAAAGTACAATTGCAGCTTTGCCAATTCAAATAGTTTCAGTTTTATAAAGCAATTAAACTTGGGCTGGGGATCGAACTAATGCACCTTGGAAAGATAGTATTTTGTTTGAATTTGAGGCTACAACACAATCAGCCATGTGGTTACATCTGGCTCCTTTGAAACTTGGTCATGAAATGTTAACTTCAACATAAAAAAATTGTTTTTGGAAACAGCAAACTCTTTTGACATGGAGTACAGAATTAGCAGCAATCATAAAGCCGTCATCTACAGTTTCAGCGTGAGAGTTGTATGCTCGTGATTTTTCCTGCTTTGTTATGAGTTTTGTTAAAAGGGTAAAATCACTTGAGCTTTATTTTTAATGGGAAGTAGAGAATTAAAAAACCGCTCAAGTTTGAGCAGTGGGTTGATTAGTGTATATAATTAATTGAAAACTTTTCAATCTGGGAGAAGCTTCATGATTTGAAATTTAATTTTGTCTATAACTTATAGTATTTTATATGCCTAAAACTTTTTTATCAGTTACATAGCAAGCTGCATAACTCCAACTTTCAATCTAATAAAATATAACATATTGAAAACTTTGGAATTTGATCATAACCTGAGAGCTAGGTTTAATTATTGATGCACACACCTATCTGCACATGCCAACTGTAGATGGATATGAGCTTTGTTTTGACAACCACACAATGGGAAATTCGAAAAACCACTTTGAGTATTTCAGCTGCCATCAGTCAAGTCATCAGCACAGACTCAGTGTCACTGCTGATGGAAATAAGTATTGCACATTTTTCTTTGTGCAAAGCTGTCACTATAAAGTCCCTGCACTCTGTAAACTTATCTGTGATCATGAGCTGTACAGCCATCAGGAAAGCTTAATACTGCAGCTGCTAGTAAATGATGGAAAGAATAAAGGTTTAGTTTTCTCCTGAAATCAGATGGTAAACATAATGTTAGTTTCTATGGTTTTATTTATAGTTATAGATTAGTGCTTGGCAAATCTGTTCATCCAGGCACCATAATACTGTCCTGATTATTATAATTCTCCGGTTATTTCCCTTCTGAGTGGATTAACGAGCCACAAGCAATTAGATATAGTGTTTAACTTCAGGGCTTTATAATTTATTACCAACTTGTCTCATTTTTTCAAAGGCCATAATTTGTTTTTTCGTAATTGTCTCCTCTGCTCCTGCTTCATTACCCACAATTCCACTGTGTTGTTTCTGGCCAACCACTGAGGAGAATATATGTATATTCCAAAAGCTAAATTATATGTTTTCAGCATCAATAATATACATCTTTTACTTTTTGTAAGAAAAATGATCTATTATATACAGTGCTGTAGGGTTTAACAAAATGTAGTCTGCATGATTCATTCAACAGTTTCTCGACAGACCGTAGCTTTTTGTTGTATGAATTGTATCAGTATATATGTTTATGTTTCGATTAGGTGAGTGAGTCAAGGTATATGTGCTTACAATAGGTGTAAGTAAAGTAAGTATAGGTTTGGGCTTATAGATGTAAGTGTAGGTATATAGGTGTAGGTAAAGACATAGGTACAGGTATAAGTGTAGCTACAGGTTATAGAGGTGTAAATAAAGGCATGTGGGCAAGGTCTAACTGGATCAGTGAGGAACAATGGTTATTTAGGAACAATAGTTATAAGCAGATAACGCCTTATTGCGGTTTTTGTAAACTGCGTAAACGTAAAACGGAAAAAAGTGGCGGAAACGTAAACAGGAGAAAACAACTCAGAAAAACTCTTAACGACTAATTTAAAACATAAAATCCTGCTTCGTGAGCGTGGCCTAATATCGACAAAATCCAAGTCGTCGGCGCACAAAGAGTTTAGTTACACAACTAGTTTTCATTATGGTGTTGAGAATTAAATTTTTACCTGCTTAATAATGAACTTGCAAACTACAATAGCGAGCCCAATAATTGTTATTCTAGTAGTTGCATAGATACCATGACTACCCACCAAAACCATCGATATTTTACTATTTAGTTTTTCAACGAACATTCGTACGACTTGAAGTTATTTAGCCTACATATTATTATCTTTTTATCAAACTTTTAGTTAAAATAAAAGTTTATCCTATTACAGATTACAGTAAAAATAACCCAATAATTATCGATGCATGTATGATGTAATTATTTTACCAAAAATATTGTCAAAGTTATCACATTGATGTTCGTCGTTATTTTCCAACTTCAACTACATAAAGTAGAAGTATCATTATTATTTATAGTAAAAGGATGCTATTTTAAATAGTTTGACCCAATAGGTAAAATTTTATCAAATAAATTATTTTATAGATAAATATTTCATAAACAAAGTTAATACTTATTAGTTGAGATGCAAAACCTTTTAGCTTTGTGCATAAGTGTTTTGCTTCCACTACCTCAAACTTTGGCCTTGTGCTCAAAACTTTGATTACTCACCATTAGTACTACGAGTAAATCAACAACTATGGCTGCAAACCTGTTTTAAATTGTTGCTCTTTAAAATAATATTGTGCAGGTGTAAGTGAAATTATACATACTTGTAACTTGCATGTACTACTGTACAGCATAATTTAATCAAATAACACAATAACATAAAGGCCTATTTAATATTTATGCAATAAAACATAAAATATGATGCAATCATATAAGTAAAAAGATAGAATAACAATTTTTTTTAGTTTTGTATAAAGATGTTTCCAAGTCACAGCAAATTAAAACTATAAGATTACAAAAACATATTTGCTTATGCAATGTCACCAAACTGCTGAATAATTTGAATTTCATTATCGCTTATAATACCATGCAAATAATTGCAAATATGCAATGGCTTATCAAAGTCTTGGTGCCCTAAACATTTGATATGAACGTATACATTCTGCAAAGTCTTGCTAACAGTTAAAGTACGACTAACTGGATCAATGTATTTTCGGTAGGTTTTCGTTGATGCTACAATACGATCCGTTGGCAAAAATGCCACTCTACATGCATAGCAAATTTTTATTCGATTGTTTTCTCTTAAAAGATAAAAAACTACAGAGTTGTTGTGTGAAAGATCATCTGCACAGAATCGTTTATCAATACTTGGGAGTTTTCTAATTCGCTTCATTTCATTTTTTTTTCTTCCTTGGCCCAGACGACAACCAGCAGTGACTGTTGAGAGTTGAATATCATTGTAGTTTGAAGTTGCTGTTTCTGGAGGACAATAATGGTCTAAAATATTGTTTATGCTTAATAACTTCTTTTCAGTTTGTGAGCTATACCACTTAACCTTCTCAATTTTCAAATGCGAATACTGAGCTTTAACTATGAATATTCCTTCAGACAAAAGCGCTCGTTTGCAGTTGTTATGTTGTATAGTGCATTTCTCTTCCCATGATGTTATGATGTCTTTTAAAGTAGATTTTCTGTTTAAATTAGTCTTAAGCAACCGATTTATTGACTCATTAGCATTATTATAAAAGAATTTGTGTTTCAAGCCTGCCGCTTCTCGTTTTGAGGCTAATAGAGATTCAACGAAAGTTTGGCGTTGATACCTACAAAACCAGCTAAAAATATCTGCATGAGCTGCATCCCATTTATGTTTAATTTCTTGAAGGTGCTCATCAAACTCATGCTCTTCGAAACAACTCGCTAAGTCTAAAAACATGTCATTCACCAAATCGTTTATGGTGGCTTTTGGCAAACCTTTACCAGTCAAATAACTGATAATATTATTTTCAACGTGTCTTTTACAAACCATGTGTGAAGCATCAGTCATGTGTATATTGAAGGCTTTAAAAAGTTCAACTTGCCTGTCAGTCCCAATAAATTTAATATTTTTTAATTTGTCGTTTTCGTTAATTAAGTCGGATGCAAATAATTTATAAGCAGCTAAATTATGTTCAGTGTGTATAAATGTAGGCCCAATTAATGTAGGTTCCACTAAAGAGTTTTTGTGAATAAGCATAGGGTGTCGGAAAGTGGTAGGTGTTACATAATATTTACCTATGTTATAGGTCATATCAATCCCTAAAATTCGGGGCGACTTCTTAGTGCAAAATGCTTCCATTGCTTGTAACTGGAATCCTGAAGCTAATGTAATAGCCAACTTGCATTTTTTTGACATATGCACAGCAACAATTGGTGAGGATGATTCATTTTTTGCTGATAGAACCCATTCCAGCTCTCCTTTTAATGATTTTTCTTTAAAAGTTCTTTTGGTGTTATAAACTTGTGATATATTCCGAGGAACAGCAGATTCATTGCGACAGGCAGATTGAGCGTAACATTTTTCATATGCTGCTAAACCATTACATGAATTCCTCACGCTCTTTTTTATGTTCGAAATCACACTTGGCATAGTTTTGGTAAAATGCACTAAACGTTTACTATTTTTATGAGGTTGATCCAATATTTTTTCAGTGAGACTATAAATTATAAGTGAATTTATCGGGCAGTTTGAACTCTTTTCGTAAAACTGGACTAACCTTTTTTTGCATGATGTATGAATCTTGTGATGATAATATGTTGTTACAAGTTTATATTGGAAGTTTTCTTCATTAGCTTTACTCATAGAGTCATTTTCCAGGCAAAAGTAAGCTGGGTAAGTAGAGTTGTTCTTCCATTGACCCAATCCATCACACACAACATCTCCAGGATGATCAAGCTTGCTCAGATCGATGACAAATGTAGATGACTGTTGACACTTGTACGGTGTTCGGCTGCATGTGACAATCTCTCCCTTCGCTGCTTTATATAAAATTAGAATTTGAGTAAGCTTATCATATATTGGGTAGTCTTTGTGTAGAGGAGTTTCGGGATCGTCGTTCAATAACTTGCCACATGGAACAAAATCTGGAAAATTTGAAAAAGTATGCAGCAACAGTAATAACAACCAGGCAAACCAATGCATAAAAACAATTGGAGGTAATGTGTAAATAATAATGGAACAATCAGCTGTCACTTTTAACTTTGAAAGTGACAGTCGTAATCACAGTGGGGTGACAGCTACATTGAAACCAAACCAATTTGTAAAAAGCAACTTGATTACATTGGAGTCTTGCGACGGAGCTGGTGGTTTACTGTTCTGTCAACTCAGCAGTCAACTTCAAAGGACTTGCACATGATATCAAGCAAGTCCTATGAATTTGTAACAGTGAGTAGCGCAGGGAAATATTCCAAGGATTCTCTTCTTGAACACAAAGCTAAGCTTCTTGTAACAAAGCTGCCCAAACATAATATCAATCAATCAACAAATTCAAATCTTCTTCACAAGTACAAAGCTGATGATAAAACACACAGCAAAAGATAAACAATATAGCTGATTATAACAGCTGTACCTTCATCACAGTTATCAGAATCAGAACGACCGGTAATACTGCATTCATTCCTGGAGCTAATTAAATCTTTGTTCCTGCAACAGCAATAAAATACTTTTTTATATGAACATGTACAAAAAAAGTTTAGTCTACATACTTCAACTGATTTCTTTGCTCTGCAACAAGTAACAGTCATTAGGTTTACCTGAAAGACGAGTGTGATAATGTAAACCCAGCAGAGTCATTCTCACAGCTACTAACTACTTCTACTTCATTTCCTTCAACAATTGGAAAATTAGGAATATTCACGTTGCAAGTTGGTGCTGGCGTTCTTCAAACAGTGCAAATGCATTAAAATGTTAATTATACCTTTGCCAGTCTCATCAATACAGGATGAAAACGAGTTTGTATCATCACCACAAATGTCACTCCAACCAGATTTTGTCCGAAAATCCAAACCTTTAGGTCTGAAAAATCATTTACAGTTGACTGAATATTACTGTGCGACAACCTCACATAAATTTAATGAATTGAAAATGGATTGAAATATATCCTATACTGAAATCATTTCTTGTAATAGTTCGCTTTAGCAATATCAACTTTATAAACATATTTATATTTTCTATTAGACACTTTTTTATTCTTGTTCTTTACACAAAAAACCTTTTTTACAGCTAGAAGCATCTAAGTCTATAGATGCTTGATGGGTTTTCCTTTTTTTATTATCCTTTGGAAGTTGATGCAGCAACGGATTACTACAAAAGACATGAAACAGATAGTACACAGGTACATTGTGCCATGATTTACATTACTTCAAAACACAAGTTTGTGGTAAAAAAAGTACAAGTTATAATCATAACATTGCAAGATATATAAAAACTCACTATTGACTTTTATAATCAGCCGAGTTTTCAGAATCATAAGCTTTATCAGAATTATAGCCCTACAATATATAATAATTAATATACATTGAATTCAATTACAAATGATAAAACATTAGTCTTGCAAATTCCAAACTTACAATTTCATCACTATTGGGCGTTGGCACAAGATGGAAAGGCTCTCCATTATTGGATAAATCATCATAGCAGGTATTGCTGGGTGAAAACTGATTTCGAGCTACTGATTGCCAAGATGATACACTTTCAGTTTCATTTGCAAAACTTGAAATCTCTTGCTGGTCTGATGGTAAAATGTCTCTAAATAAATAAAATGAAAAATATTTACAATCTGTCTCACTTGCATAAAATGAGCTCAAACATTTTACAAAACTTTGATTGATGCTGAAAAACAAACAAAGCAAAAAAACATTTTCAAGTATTCAACTATAGCTAACACATAGGCTTGCATATGCAGTTCAATATATGCACGCGTGGTAATTGCAAATGAGCACATACAGTAAGAACTCAGAAAACAAGAGTGCTAAGTATCTGACAAGAGGTATGGTTTTGAAATCCAGACATCAATGATAAAGTAGCAAAAAAGAAGCATAGATTGCTTCTGAACGTGTAATAAAAACAAACAAAAACAATTTGCAGGTTATTATAAATGAACACATAATAGATGGCCAACATTGTATAACAATGTAACAATCAAGCATGTCATTGAAATACAACAAAATTCGACACCTGTATTTTTTTCAAGGAATGGGCAGTTGTTGCTGTTGTTGCTACTTCTAAAATTTTCTCAAATAACAAATATCAGAATACAAATGCAGTCAAAGTCAACAACTTTGTGTTGGTATAGTTAAACAAACAGAGATAACACGGCCAATGTTTTAGTTGCTATAAAGTAAAGACTTAGCAAAAATGTTCATGCAATTTACATGCAGCAATTCACCACTAAACTATTTTCATTAATAAGGTAGTTCAACTAACTTGAGCAAAAAAAACGATAGATCAAAGAAAAGTGCATTAAATATAGGTAAAAACTATGGTGGCACTTACCCTTGACTAACCTGTTTTGTGAATTTAAAAAAATAAATTGATTCAACAAAAGTTTTGCTAAATAGAAATGTTTCAACAAATTGTAAAATGACAATTTTGTACAAATAGTTCCATAGTTTTGTCAACATAAACAATTTTCAATAATATGCGAAGAGAAAACTTGTTACACATGCTATAGCCATACCATTTCATAGCATATCAAGTAGGAGCAACCTATGGGTGGTTCAACAGCATAGGATACCTGAAATTGTGTAAAAATAAATTATCAAGTTCATTATTTTAGTAAAAAAAATTAGAGAACAGAGCAAAATATTTAAAAATCAAAGCAATTGAATTGATAGATAAAAACTTGGAGAAAGCTAAAGGTATTCAGTTACCTTGTTGTCATCAAACAGCCACCAATCCGAGGACTGAGAATTCCGGCGATATGTTACATAATGGCCACTAGTAGGAGAAGAACCCTTATGCTCCACTGCAGTGATGGCCCTATAGCACATTACCTCCTACATGCAGCAATAGATTATTAATGCATTTGCAAAAGTGATACCAATATTACACAGTTTTAGCAACGCAGATAATTTCAAAGATAACAACAAAAAGATGACAGCAGGATGTCAGAGAAATGAGAAATCTGGAGGGTAAATACAAGTCAATGCAGAAAATGCATGTTTAAACCTAGCAAAGCTAAAATAGCCAGAAAGTTTTGAAGACTGGACAACCAGAGTAAACAATAGTTTGCAAATTATTTTATCCTGTTTATTTTAATTTATCTATTTTTGGTTGGCTATTAAAATGCTTTTCATGCCCAGTTTTACTTTGGTATAAATCTCACTATTGTGCCTCTTTCTATACAAGTATTTGTTAAACATTTCTCACCCCACTTTTATCAGTTATATAAAGCAAGTCCGGTACTTCCAAGCTTTTACTTAACTTGACTCCTAAGTCGTCAAATCTTTTCAAAGTGATGGCTAAGATTTTTGGAAGCTTTGTAAACTGAGACAGCTGTACAGTTGTATCCAAACAACCACAGCTGAAAAATAGTAATATGTGTAATCACTCATTAGTCAGAAATTCACAAAAATATGGTCCAAAATATGTAAATGTAAAATGCCCATATAATACCCTTCACAAACATAGCCATCCAGCCTCTTGGAGCTGAATTGCTCCCGCAGGGTGCCCTGCAGTGTAACCTCACTCTGTAACAAATAAAACAAAATAGCTATTACAAAACATGATACTATAGTGCCAATAAAATAAATGTCCTACTTGTTGCTAACTCACCTCTAATAGAGGAACCGGTATCAAATTCATAGGCTGAGCACATACTGTTTCAGCATCACAGAAATTACATCTAGTCAAATACTCCACTTCGGACCAGAACAATTCTGTCCTATTGAAGAAAGAGCATTAGTGTTTAGTGTACATATTAACTGTCACTTTAGAAATTATAAATTTTACATAAGCAACAAATGTGTTCAAGAAATGTAAATGTTACCCAACCTTTTGCATGGCATGTTCAAAATTTCCATGAAGACTTCTGCAACATCATGCTGCTGATCATTCATAAAATCAGGTAACACCTCTAAAAATAAAATATGGATGTTGAAATAGTCTCAATTAGTGGTGACTTTTGATTAAAATGTCAACTATACATTTGATTGTTGATGAGGAATTTGAAATTTACCCTTAGCCATGTAATTCAACCCTTGATCTGTGGAATTGCTACTGGCACAGTAGCACATGAAGCATCTTGAGAAGCCTATATATAACAAAAAACTAAAGATTAAAAGACCAAAACAGTGATCTACTACTTGATTACAACTACTTGATTACAGTATAAAACAACAACGGGACTGTTTATTACTTGTATAAATAGAAGAAATTACATTCAAAGTTTCAAGTCATAATAATTTCCTGAGCAAAATATAAATTAAAATTTACATACTCACAATTTACTTGGAGCAATGATGTGCAGCGTATAGTTTGAATACATGCATTTAAAAAGCATGTATTTCCAAAATTAGTTATACCTCTGTAATCTGTAAAAATTTTCAAAACAACATGACCATTACAATGAATGCTAAACAATGAATAACTTTTTAATTCAAATCATATAATCAGAACAATAATCTGGCTAAAAAAACCTAAACTGTTTGCCTATTTTATATGAAAGACTGCTATCCTCACAAGACATATGCCAAATACACTATATCTGCACCCCAAGGTCAAAATGAGTCTCAACAGGGTAAAAAACTGGTTTAAAGATAACATTTGACTAAATGTTACGACCAAGTCATTAAACACATATATGTTTAAGTTTCACTGCATCAATATGAAAGTTTGATGCACTTTAGCCCAGCAATTTGAATAAAACACACTAGTAGTATAAGTGTTACTATCGATCTTGTCTTAGACTTACTAATCATTAATCAATATACTATAAGTATAGTTATAAACTTATATTAATATTTCAATACCAATTAACAACTACTGATTAGTGAATTACAAATAAAATTAAACAAATTAAAATAAACATAAGATAAGCAGATGTGAATTACTACTACAGTATTAGAATAAAAATACTAATACTATTACTATTATGAATTATTATTATTAATAATATAAAATTATATAAAATATTAATAATAATATTACAATTTATATAATGAAAATAATTATCATTATGATTATATTATTATTATTAATATTAATAATTAATTTAATACTAAGATATTAATAATTAACTTAATACTAATAGTAATAGTAATACTTATACTAAGTCTAATAGTAATAGTAACACTAACAATAATAGACAATTGTAATACTTATACTAATACTTAGTGCTACTAGTACTATTACTATTACTCTAAGTCTAATAGTAATGCTGATAGTATTACATTTACTATTAGTATTACTATTACTATCACTATTAGTATTAGTAATATAATTATAATAAATGTAATTCAATACCTAAACTTAAAGTCAAAATGATATCGTTATCTATAAGTATAAGTATTACTATTAGTATAACATCAACTATAAGTTGATGTATAAGTATAACTATAACTATAAGTATAAGTATATTAATTATTATCATTATTATTAATTAAACACTGTTAGTATTACTATTGGTATTAGTAACAGTAATACTTTTAGTATTAGTATTACAGTATGAGTATTACTATTACTATTAGTATTACTATTACTATTAGTATTACTATTAGTATTAGTACTATTAATATTAATAATATAATTATTAAGTTTATTAATTATTAATTTGAAAATTATTTCAATCGACAATTATTTAATTTGAAAGTGTTAGTAATAATTTGTAAGCAGATTGAGCTTACCCATCTCTAGCTTTAATGGTTATATTGGAAAGTCGAAGTGAAAATTTTGGGTTCAAGCAAAAAGATGTAAGTTTTAGAGCAGTTCAGTTGAAGGGTTGCACATGTAGAGTGGAAGATATCACGTTGGTTGTGAAGGATGAAATAGACTAAGTACTTAACACGTTGCCGAGGTTTTCTTAATGCAAGATTATTTTAATAATAGAGTTGTGTCATTTTTCAACTAAAACCTATGCTTTGTGCATACACAAAAGTATTACGCAGCGAATGCTAAAAATATTGCTCGGTTGAGTACTTTTCCGCCGTTTTTGCAGAAATTTCCGCTTTTCCGTTTACGCAGTTTACAAAAACCGGCCTTATTGTGCTCTTCAGACCCTGGGAACTTTTTGTATCTGATCTGCAGCCTAACTATTGCAAAGCTTGCAGTCCTTAGGGGCTTGTAGACTGAAAACATAATATAACTACTTTGAGTTAGCTATTACACTTTTAAATTTGGGCAGTTGCAGCTGTTAGTCACAATCTTCCTTTAGCTAGTTACTAACTCAGTATGTAACACCTGGTGAAGCAACCTCAGCTAATACTCATGGATGTCTGCCAACTCTAGTTCTGCTTCAGAAAATGATTCTTTTTCCATTTACTTCTAATTTAGTAAAAATAAAGTGACAAAACAAATGCTCTGCATTTCTGTCGCAATCTTGAGTCTGATTCACAACTCAGTCATCTTTTTTCTCACTTTGAATAGTTTCTAATAGGTTACCCAACTGATTGCACCACACTAGTCTATTCAGAGAGATTCACTTCTCACATTTCTACCTGTTCACTACCAGCTAGTAGCTCTTGTTGTCTTATAACCTTCTGCCCAATGCTAGAATAACAAATACGTGACCTTCATAGTTGGGTATACCCAAGGACAATTTCATAAATCATACTTAAATTAGAGATCTGCTTCGGCCTCAAATACTGTAGTCTGACTGAAATCTTGGAGTTTATATTATAGATGCTGAAGGCTTTGTTTGCACTAACTGTTGGAGAAGTTACCAGAGTCAACTCAGTTACCTGTCAGCTGTCTTTGCATACCCTGGTGGCAGGACCCACTAGTCTTCCAACCAAAGACTTATAATGCCTCCTGGAATCTTGTTTAGATGTGGAGATGTAGATGCCCAGTTAGCTTCTCTGTATATTATTGGGTTTGGCTTTTAGGGTTTGGATAAGGTTGCTTCATTTCATTACCCTGACAGCGGTCCCCATCACGAAGTGTTGCTACAATTATAAGAACTTATCAAGAGAACTACGTATAGCCAATGGTCTTACGGCTATATGTTGCTGTGAAGGGTGTAGAACCCACTGCACAAACTTTGTAGCTGTTTTCACTACTATATTTTTTTAGCTGGGAGCAGAGACAAGCAAAACCTGATAGAATTTAGTACTAAAAATCAAACAAGTGTTTGAGAGAGTTGAGATGCTCGGCCATTCACTGTGATATATGAAATATAGTTCAGTGAACTCAACACTTGCCGTCAGCTGCCTCTTTTCAACTGTCATAACAAATGCTTGAATTTTAATTCAGTAATATGAGGCATTTAGCAGTTGCAGGAATGTTAGACCTTGACCTGTTAATTAGACTTTGACCCTTTAATTTGCTGACCACTGCAAATATTTTGCATTGGCTGTTGGTATTTTATAATAAATATTGTTACTTGGTAAAGACTGCAAAAGGTAGATCTGTACAGTTTCACTGCTTCCTATTGTTCACCTTTTGTTTTGGTGATATCCAACAGGTGGTTGTGGTGCTAAATGTTGACAGTAGCGTTGATAAACTCGAAGCTTTAGCTTAGTTTGTTTCGTTCCTTGACTTATTACTATATGCAGACTGTTGATACAAATAAATAATATTATATTTTATGTAATTTATATGAATTACATAAATTATATAGCAGTTGGTGAAAGATCTTGTAGATTATTATTCTTGTGTATCTATGTGATAAAGAGCCGTCTTTAGTTCTTTTGAAAAGTTTCTTGCATGCGTCAGCAGTTATCTGTGGGTATAAGATCAGCTGCCATGCTGAATGTCAGCGATGGAAAAGTTGCTTTAGTGAAAAGAAAGCCGAAAGATTGGGACTCCAGCCTCACTTCCTCCATCAAGGAAGCTAAAAGACTGAGTCCCACAATAAGCTTTGTTGTGACTGCCATAGTTATTCAGTGCATATTCTAAATTCAGTTTTGAACTTTTCAAGTTATTTTGACAATTGAGTTGGCAAGCCAAGCCTTTATTCTAAAGTGAGTTCTTACTTAATTCTTACTTTTGCAAAACAGTGTTGTGCGAATTCATCTTCAACGCAACAATTTTGTTTATGACCTAATAAATATCAATGACCCAGTTAGAGCTGTTAGTGATGTCAGAGATAAAAATATTATATGATGTAGCAATGCATGTACCAGCATCAAGATGAAAAGAAGTACTTTTTGTAACCAGCATATGGTCGTGTTTACTACTTATGCATAAAATAACAGCAGTTATCAATGACTCAATAGATGTGAAGTCTTCAAACCTTTCCATTGATGATAAAATTGTTATTGAAGTTTTTCCACTTTATTGCCTTATTATAAATGTTATAGGTATAATATAGAACAGGGTGCAGATCAAAATGTTACAGTGAAGCATAAATCAAGTAAAAATATTCATCTGTGCAGTGACACTAACAATATATTACGACTAGCTATAAAAATACAGTAACATCTTAATTTCTCAGTTAGAGGTAAGTTAGCATCACAAAAATATTTACACTTCATGAAAAATAATCATGTTAGAACTAAATGAAACAATAACATAATGTTCATGATACTTATTTTATGTACACCCAATACATTTACTTTAAGGAATTATTATAAGAAAATATACTGAAGTTCTGAAAGTTGCCACATTATATATACAAAAATGCTAGCTTTATCTCAGCAATTTTACAACAAAGTAAAAAAAATATATAAACATGAATAGTAGTTTAGAATTATAATAATAAGTACGTCATTTCACAACCTTCAATTTCTCTTCCACTGAGGTGGTTGCAGAATGATACGGTCATCTACTAATACTGCTGCAGCACTATTACCCTTCTTTTCAGTCATCAGTCCATAAATAGCCTTGGGCTCATAAATAGCCCTGGCAGAACTGGTAGACCAATCTCTTTCCCTGACTGGTCTTCTTGATGATCCCCTTCTTGTAGTACTGTCTTATAGATCGGCTGAGTTTATCGTAGTTCATGGCGGGTCGATTCTTTCGCTCGCCCCAGAATTTGGCCACTTCTTGAGAGTTGGAGATTCGAAAGACACCTGAGAATATATAAAGTTGTTTAGTATTCTATATAACTTATGTATGGCTGGAAGATTGTATTCTACTCAGGATAGGATGTAACACGGAAGACAACTAACCTTTCTCTTGATCAACCCATTTGATGCAGTCTTTTCCATCAACCAACAGCTGCTTGAGGAACTCCCACAGATGGATTGGGTGTTTGGATGATTTCTTCTTGGCTGCCTTCTCAGTACCTACAGAATGACATGATGTTATTAGTGTGTGTATACATCATACAGGAAATGTGAGGAAGTTGCGATTGTTTAAGTGTTTCTGTAAAGATAAGAGTCCTGGATTACTTAGTACAAATAGAACTTTAATCAGAGTTGCAATTAGGTTACTTGCTCTTGTGACAATTTACCTTTAGATGTTGAAGGTCCATCTTTTGGCGCTGTTTCAGCTTCCATAGCCTCTGTTTTCACAGTATTGAGAGTTGTGTAGTCAGGGAGGGGCTTATTAGCCTCCGTGGTTTCAAGGCTTGGAGAAAGCACCTCCAGTTTTGGAGTGATCATGGCTGTAATCAGCGGTGGTTTTACTGTATCATCCTTATGCTTGTTGATGTTGTATATTGGAGTAGTTAGAGGATTATGCATGGTACCTTTGCTGGAATTTCCAAATACAGGGTTTTGTAAATTTCTGTTTGGTGTTACATTTGTAAATTCTTGGTACTTCTCCCAAGTCAGAAAACCATTATCTTGGCAAGATTCTCGAACACTTCTGAAACGATCTAGAGGAATTGTAGGCCGTGGTGTGTTGCGCCCCTGTGGTGACTCATTTAAAAATCTGGTAAGAGGGATACGAGATGCACTTTGACCTGGTTGCTCATTCATAAAAGTTGGTAAGTCAAGAGTTTGTGTGCTAAATCCTTGAAACTGTGAGTTTGCCATGTCCTGGAAGCTGCCCTGTAGAGTTGCAATTGGTGTATTGTCCACTGCACTGTTGTTAGTGTATTGGTCAGTGTTGGTAAGCATCCCAGACAGAGAGAACTGTTGGCCGGCTGATGTCCAGGAGCAGCCCGCGTCTAGCAGTTTTGGTGTGTTACTTTCCAGACTGTTTAGAGACGTAATTCCCAGTTTCTCATTCATTGCTTGCTGCTGTTGCTGCTGCTGAAAATGGTAAGACCCTGCACTTGGAGTCATTCGAGTAGCTGCAAGATGTAATTTTGAAGACATTTAAAAGTCATAACAGCAAACATTCTTTAAATACACAAATATTTTAGATCTTAGGTCATTTACATTAAAAATCCTCCAAGCACAGCATGACTGCAAACACAAAGACTTTCCAATGTAAGTAAAACATTCCTTCTGTAGGTAGAATCTTACCATTTTTCCACAAGTCAAGTTGAGCAGCAATCTTAAGTCCTGTGTCTTCTGAACCAGTCAACAGAACAAAATCTTGATCTGTAAATCCACACAGAGTTGGTCCATCAAAAGACAGGCAATTGGTTGGATCTCCAATTTGATAGAGAGCAGAAACCCACTGCAACCACTTTCGTGTGTCTTCAACACACCACTGTTTCGGATCTGCAACATGGAGACAATGAATGGCTAGTAATTTTTTCTAGCTGATTACATCCTGTTGGACGAAGATCCTGTTTGTTTGTATCTAACCAGTAAGAATGCATTGCCTATTAAACAGAGGCAAGTATTAACCTAAAGGTAATGGAATTCCGATGGTTAAATGGCAAATGAAAGGCTATTCCCAAGAGCTATAAGTTGCAAGTTTTCCATTCTAAGGTCCGGGATCATAGTTCGTACAACTACTGCACATGTCTCACGTGATGATGTGGAAACATGGCTCCTGTCAGGAGCATATCTCACGTTTGGCAAGGACAAGATTATTTGAATAATGAAAACAGTCACTGGTGAACTGATGCAGAGCTATAAGGGCAGACACAACTTTTTGCCAAAAATCACATTTGATTCAACTACTTGAAAATAAGCATATAGTTATATTATATAATTTTGAGGAAGCTTGGTTATAAAACTTAACTTTCTTAAAACTGATATTTTATGAGAAGTGACACTTTGTTAGTGAAACATAATATAATGCATAAAGTGGCTGCAAAAATTCTTTAGCCATTAAGTGCTGAAACTGATATAATATGAATCTTTTTTCTGTGGCTCATGGAGGCACCCAATAACCTGTGGTTTATCAACGCTATTTATCAGTATTCTATGAACCAACCAATCATATCACCCAAAGAGATCCAATTAAGATTTTATGCAGTTTTAAAAAAAATATTGCTGAAAAAAGCATGGAAAAGCAAACATCCAACCGTCAAAAACATTTATATATTTTTCTAGTCAATATTTCCACTATGTCCATGGTATATGAGATGGTGTAAATTTATCCAAGCACTGTAACTTAGCGAGCTTCTCAATGAAGTCTATAGAATGGCAACCTTTCTCCAAGTTAAAACAAGTAATTGCTCAACGTCTAAACAGTTTGTGACCCAAAAACGGAACAGTGGAGAATAAAAAAAGTGAATACTAAAAACATGATATGGTAAGAACAGCAAAGGCAACATTGGTACGGTATATAGGCGGGGGGGGGGGGAGACAGGGCTGGGAACAGTGGAAGTTGAAAATATGAAGGCCAGATATTAATGATTGTTTTACTAGCCGAGGTAGAACAGACACAGACAGTTTATTTTTTTGTGCCTCTTCTGACGCAAACAGAGAGACTGCTATAGCCTGTTTGCTGTGCCACTTGGTAAGACGGCCATTGTTTAAAGATCTGTTAGGATTAGAGACTAAACTGTAGAATATTATGACATTAATGTCAGTTCAGAAAAAAGAAGAGCTCACGTTATAGAATATTTTATCACAATTACTTTGCAACTGATTTAGTTGGGACTTCATCTGGATATTGAGACAGTAAACCCCTGGCTGTGATTAATTGCTTTATTATTTTAAAAAGTATCTACTCTGTAATATCTGTTATCCAGAACTGCTGTACATCTTAACATTATATGCAGTATATACAGACTTTGTTATACAATCACTTTAGTCCAAGCGTTTCAACAATACAATACAGTAGTGTGTAGGAACTCCAAATCTCTGGTGAGGTGAAGACATGGATCAACAACAATGTATTGTTATGTATTATAAACAGCAAGACTACAAGTAAACACTTTTGGTGACTGTTCCAACTAATGTTAGTGTCTCACAAAGCTACAAATATCATTAACACATCATTTCCTTTAATGGACTTACTAGAATATATGAATTGTTAGGGGAAATAACTCCGTAAGCTAAGCAACATATGATATCATAATGAAAGACTAAGGCTAAGCAGAGTACCAGTGAATAGATTAACTTCTGTAGACTCCTAAGAATCTTCATGTGAAAAAGTCAGGGTATGAAATCAACTATTGTTTGTTCAGCTTTGCACTAAATGATTTTAGTTTTTTGGAGCAGATTCAGTGTTGAAGAAGTAGCTACCTGATCAAATAAAGTCAAATATCTATTACAGAAAATTGAAAGCTCCTATAATTAAACTGTTAAAACTTAAATTACGAATATTTTAATGCAACTTTTAATTTATTTTGGTTTCTGTAACAATTAAGTAGAGCACTAAAGATTCACCCCAGATCCTACTAGCAGGACAGAGGCTCACATAAAGTAGACTGAAGAAAGACTAAGCTGTCTGGGTTATCCAACATAATCTACATGAATGGAGACCCCAATCTACTTATTTGGAGTACGTTCAACCTCAAGTTCAATCACATGAGATTTATGATGGCTAAGCCTTAATAATTACCAGTGAAGGGGGCTGTAAGCAGCTTGGAGGCAGAAACTAAACAGAGGAGTGATATATGGCTGAAATAGATATTGCCTTTGACAGACATACAGACAGACAGAAGGTGTCATACCGTCTGATAGATGCTATTTAAAAACAATTGGCAAAATGCAAAAAATAGAAATCTATGAAATAAGCTGTGAATGACATGGAGGTGTGCTGTGATTGTCAGGTATACATCAACAGCATGGTCCAAAACAGCGCAGCTTCTATCAGCAACAACATGCTGTTCTCATTGTGGCCGTAATTTTATTTGATTTCACAAGTATTACATTAATTCCAGGGATTCTATAGCTCATATGTGACATATCATTGACCTAATTTCATCGCAGCCAACAGAAACAGTTGTTTACATCTAAATTTAACTGATTGATTTCTACACTGTATGTTACTAAGATGCATGTGGTGGTGAAACAAGGAAACAGCTAGTACTCAGGATGAACCGAAGGTTGATACACAAACTGATTGATGGTTTGAAGGCCAGCCATTGCTGATTTTGAAAAGATTTAAAGTTTTTTGGTGAAAATACTTCACTTTGCCAAATCAAAGCAACTATATATACATTATAATTATAGAAGCCGATAAGAATCAGTTTAAGATTACAACAGTAAACTTCTAGCCTGAATAAACCAAACAATATAATTTGCTTTTTAGAAACTGGAGTTGCATTACAACAGATACTTCACGGCTCAGAGCTCAAACAGAAAGAGATAACCTACCCATGGAGACTCCAATTGTGACAGCATACTCAGCGATGTCGTTCTGAATCTCCTCCAGGATGAGCCGCTCCACAATTGGTGAAGATCTGGCTCTGTTGTAATTCCATTGGTCAGTGTTGCTTGCTGCCTCACTCCCTGTGGTAGAGGAGACGGCCACTTCGGAGCTGGCAAAGCCCAGACCTTTTTTGATGTTAGCAAAGCACAGATTGTTTCCAAATATACTTTGATTCATGCCAGTCTCTTTTTTGTATCCCAACCTATGATCATCATTGTCATAGTCGCCGCCATTGCGATAGTCATTTGGCAAGAAAAAACTTCCCATAATGCTCAGTCCTTCCTCTATTGCTGCTATCTGTATCTATCTAGTCAAATCTTCTCTTATTGCAAGGTGAACACCTACAGAGAATTTAATAGAGCAATAACAGTATGGTATGCAAGAACAGATTAAAATAACACATTTACATCAGCCATTGCCAAGATCTGGCAACACTAGAACTATACTATTGGCTGGTCGTTGTTCAGGTGTGATCAGTCACATGACCATTGATTTGTGTCATACCAGGTGAGGTTTGATGTGGAAGCGAGTCTGGAGATGTGAGGTTATGTTGTGACAGGAGAAAGGCTAGCTAGCAAGCTTGTTAATTAACATAATAACTAGTTGTTTATTAAGTTCAACAAGAAGGTACAATCTTTACTAGTAGTTCAGTGATTGTAGTTATTAATATATGGAGTTCATTCATGGTCATAATACAAGTTGAATTCAAAGATGTTTTTAGGAATTTGAAGTTGGCTTTTAAAGATGGCCGACATAGATGTACGCACCAATACCACAATAACTTTCTGAAGGATAAAATTAAGAATGATATCATTATTTTGGTGTGAATAAATTTTTGGGGACTATAATTTTACTGCAAGGTATTTGGCAAACACCAAACATTAATTTGCAAATGTTTGAGTGAATTATCTTCAGGAATCTTATTCTGCAACTGTTTTTGAAATAAAGCAATGAATGCAAACAGCTGTCTTTCAGTAGCTGTGAAAACTGAGATTTATAGCTGTCATAGCTTTACAGAATATGAATGAGATGGGACATAAATCAACTTTAAAGATTTGCTAAACCGCTGACAGTTCAGATTATGGAGGAATCAAATTCTATCAGGTGTGAAATAAAGCTCATAACAAAAACAAAGCATATTATAGTTTAGCTGTTTGCTACAACTCAGTAATAAATGTTGGACAAGTTGGTTTTCTAAGAACTGTTATGACATAAGAGTTCACACAGCTGTAGAGGTTAATGGCATCAGGTCACAAGGTTGCCACTGTTCAAAGCACTAAGAAGGTAGTTGTGTTCTGTAAAGTGGCTTATAACAGAGTTCACCACTCTCTTGTGTTACAGTAAACTGTGTGAACAGTACACTCTTGATATACTTCTGAGATGGTCGACTGTCTCAAGTCTGCAACAGTTCTGATATTGTAGAGAACATTTCAGTAATCTTATACATGAGTTGATGGTGGAGTAGCCAATATTTCTCACCCTTCAGCTCTAAACCAAGAACAGTGGAAATCTCAATTTACTAGACAAGAGAGATCAAAGAGAACTATGGGATTGTACTCACAGCTATTCCACTTAATAGTATAAATGTTTTGATAGAAAACTACAATGGCTAGTTTAAGTAATAAAATATGTTTCTGCAACAAATGCATACTATATACGCGACTAGCATGGAGCCAACATGTAACCATTATAGTCGAATTCTGGTGAAGCTTTCATTACTCATGTGTGCGTAGTAAAGAGAAGATAATTCTCAACACCAAAATAATGATCTATTCCCATTGGTTATATTGAAGACCACTATTATAAAGTTTAGATTATACTACTATTCACATAAGCAAGTAAACTATGGTGGTAGTTTGTATACGTTTTGCTATATCAGATAAAAAATTGCTTTATATATGAGTATACAGTAATGCTATTGTATCCATTCTTTTAACTTCTGTGGTGGATTTCGAAATTTGCAATTTGGTGGAGTAAACTTTTCAAAGTCAATTAGCAAAACAAGTAGTAAACACCATCAGTGACAGCTTAGAATGCAATAGATAACAGCCCAGCAGTCAGATTTACCAAAAATCAATGCTGCATATTAAACAATTCCAACAAAATACAAAACTGCATATAGAAAACTCAGAAATGTATATTATAAGGGTAGTGGGTGGTAATATAAAGATAACTTCAAAAGCAGCTAGAATGTTTTAAGTGCAATTTTGAGTAATGCCTGCATTCGTGAAAGCGAAGAAGATGGTACGATGAAACTAAATCACAGCTTTCAAATACAACTCTGCTTGAGTGAAATGTATATGCTATACACATTCCATTAGTAATGTGACCATTTGAGGTTACTGCTATAAGCACACAATTAATAACTTTACTTTTTAAACAAATAAACATCTCCCTGGATGGCCACAGCCTTTATATCCATCACTAACAGTAGTTGGCATTTTTTGCTGATCTAACAATACACTGGTATTCAATGCGATTCTAGCCACAGACAGATTAGAAGCAGCACAAATGGCATGTTCTATAGCTTGTTTGTCACAACGAGGGTCACCCGAAGGTCAGATATCTAATGCAAAAAGTATGAGATTCTGAACAGAGTAACTACTGGTATATGCAGGGTGTAACGAGTATAGAATTTCATCTATTAATATGTGGGCTATACTGGTGAGCCTGAATCAAAACTAATTCAATATAATATAGACACAAAAAGATGCAGCCATGCATGCACCCCTCTTGCTCTAATTTAAATATCAAGTTACCAAAGTCCTCATCATTTCAACATTAAGGAGTGGCAAGAAAAACACCCATTATTTGTGTAGACTGTAGGGTTACTAGCCATTGAGTATTCATACTATGCTGTTAGAAATAATCTTGAGAGCCGAGACACAGTTTTGCCATTGGGAGCTCTCTCAACAACTTATTTTAGAAAGTTAACAAATATCTAGTTCAAAGGATAGAATTAGATGCAGAGTTCTAATTTCCCCAAATTCTGTAAATATTTACAACAGAAATAGCCTTTCTGTGAAATAAAATTAGCACATTCTAAACCCATGCAAAAGCTAAATCAAAAATCATAAACCTCAACTATATAAAATCTGCATTTTTCATTCTGTACCCGTCAACTATCAAGAGGTTAAATATTCTTCTATGGCAAGAAGTAAATTGAATAATTTCATGCTAATTAGAAGCTGAAAGCAATACAGTATTAAATTTAATGTGGAGCTTTGTTCAGAGAAAGTTAAGTAAATTGTTAGCCATTCAGTATTTTGTGTAAAGCTTTTCTCACAGTAGTATAACAGACAGAGACTAACAAATAATTGTACATCACCTAATCATACAGGTACCTTACCTTTTCCCTATTTTAATTATTCCAAATTCATTTGTATTCTAGTTTATGTTCCAAATATTAAGTCCATAATCCGTTGACAAAACAATTAAATATGGAGTCCTATTCGGTGATAGTGATATTAACCACTCAAATGTTTCATCAATGAGTAACCCTTCCTTAGCAGTCAACAACTTGCAATAATATGAGCTGGGTAAAAAATGAAATGATTGCGACATAAATCCCTAAACATGTTGATAATAGAATGATGATGAAGCGCATAGATCTGTCATCTGATTGGCTAACGTCACCGCAAGAGTTCATGACCCTTGGCTAAACATAGCGGTGACGTAATGTAGTCGCAAGTAAGCTAGCGTGGCTGAGTGATAACTCCACCAATAGCCATCATTGTTACACGGCTTTTTTATCAGTTGTAGCCTATTTCAAGCCGTTATTGTTTTGTTTGTGAGTAGATTGTTTGAAACCAACAAAATACAGGATTGTTTACATAAATTCACAAGTGTTATTATGTAATGTATAATTAATTAAGCAGCTTTGTTCTTTAATTTAGTTCATTCTTTTAGTACGTCTGGTCTACAACAACATACTTGTGTAATCCTTGATCTGTCTCAAACATAAATGCATCATGAGTGCTAGAAACTTTCTTCTGCATGAATGTATACCGAAGTGCTGGATGCATAAAGAGTTTCAAAGAAAACTTACAAAATTCATATTACTTAATCATCAATTTTTTTTTCAGATGTCACTCACTATATACTATAGTATTAGTTGTTATAATTAGTGATGGTTGTGAATATTTATATTGTGTCTCAACACCTTTGAAATTCAGTTTGACAACTTTTTGGCTTTGGAATGACAGAACATGAGAAACAAAACTGTGTTAGTCACTAGTGACCCTCAGAGTTCTACTGATTCTCCCATCACTTGCCATCTGGTCCCATTGAAGTTCTAGCTGTAAGTTGACAGATGGGATGGTCAGTTTAATTGGACAGCTAATAGCTGCCAAGTTGTTAGATAAGTTAATGATGGGTTGACCAGTTTAGGAATATAAATTAACTTCTAATACAAAGCCTCTTGAGTCTAAATGAATACTGTGAATGTTAACCCCCTTTATAATAACACCTTAAGTGAAAACATGAACTTAACAAATTCAAGGTTAAAAACATCCTGTTTAAACAACTCAACCCAGCTGCCGGCTCTTTTCATGTATGATACATAATATTATGCAATCTATAGGTGAGAGCATCACTAAGTCTACTGGCTCTATAGTCTGTAGGAATAGCTTTATAATGAATATATAATCTCTTTCACAAGTTTCCTGTAACCCAGTCTCAGTCAGTATACAGCCAGTTGGGCTCAAGCCCCAATACATTACCCTATGATTAAATTTTCCAAGCTGGCATAGTTGTCCTCTCTCTGAAATTTAGTAAGAAATTTTGGTTGGAAAAACAATTTTCCACATTAGAGTAATCCCATTCCAGTAACATATTTTCTACTTATCTTAGACTATAATTTGTTTTACAGCCTTTTTTATGATGTCTACAATTGTGTATTTCGGCACATTAACTTTTACGAGTAAATTAACGTTACTTTATTGTTTATTCGAACAGAATGCAATTTTTTATCGGCAGTATAATTTTTCTACCTTTTTGATGGGAGACCTGTTTATTCCCAAAGACTGATTGGTTAGCATTCCAATTGAGTCTATTCTTCATTCATTTATCTCAGACCAGCTACAGCCTGAAATTGATTCATGGAAAGCTAGTTAATGGAGTTATAGTAGCTTGTGATGATTGCAATGTACCTCAACACAATGGACATAGAAGCCCTAGGAAAAATGCTGTAGACATCAGGGGAAATGTTGGGTAGACATTTGACATCACCCATGCTCCTAAATTTCTCAATTAATTACGGCTGTTAAGTTCAAAGGTCACACCTTGTACATACCTTACTAAACTAGTGAGGGATGCTAGCATATGGGGACAGCTGATTTCAATAGGAGGTCAATTTATATTTTATAATCATATAATGGATAGCACAGACTACGGACTAAGTGCATGTGTGCATGTATAACATCTACCCTGACTGGAGTAACACGCAGTGTTTTGCATTCCCTCCCACGATACATCTGCTGACAGAAGAACATAAATATTCGATGATTCATTCCAAACCACCATCAATATAACAGTGCATGCTGTAAATTGTTGCTAGTGCTTTATTATAACATTGTTATGTACTTTTATAAGATAAATATTTTCATATGGATCATAGTGCGTTTTATTCTTATTGGTGTAATCTTTAATGTTCTATAGAAATAATTACTGGATTGCTTTGTATTCCCTGACAGCATAAAATCCTAGAATTTCGACCTGAAATGAGGAAAGACCGCAGTGTAGGACCTATAGAAAACATGTATGAGTGGCCTGTGAATAGAAGTACTTACTATACTTTGTATATATACCTTGTATATCTATACCTTGTACCTATACCTTGTATATATACCTTGTACATATACGTTGTATATATTATATACTTTGTAAAATACTTTCTCTCACAGTTTGGAAGTTGGTAAGCCAATACAAGGCAGAAATTTTTTTTTAGCTCTTTACAATTCATATATAAACCAAGCATCAGGTTCTCAGAGGGAGTGCAACTGTAAAAGCTATGAGATGAGATTTGGAAGTTGAGGCTATACTAATAAGTATTTGTACCTTTATTATGAGACCTGAGACTCATTGCAACAGCCTTCACTATTTCACACATGTGACTATACCAGCATAGTGCCAAATACTTTAGCATTAAATCTAACAAAATAAGGAGTTATATTTCCTCTACACATGAACTGGAATCTCTTTATTCATGATACATAGAAACCAGATACAGCAAATTTAATGCTTGAAATTACTGACACATGTCTTCATCCTGTTAACTCAGAAATCTCTTCTGCGTTAACAGATAATGAAAATTTCAAGATTTTATCTATAAATGAATTTGTTAAAAGCATTCTATAGCAATATAATCACTATGATTTCCCAATGGCTGATGCAAGAGTCTAGAGTGTTGAGTGATGACCTAATTTTGGCAGAAGAATTGAGTGATGACCCAATTCTTCTGGATAAGTAATCCCACCCAGATAACTATCTGTCTCCCTTATTTTTTCAATCGTGAATCAATTGTGTTTAGCCACTGCAGTGTTTTACACTTAACAATGGAATGCACAATTAAACGCAGACTATAATGCTGTCTACGTACTTCTTTTGCATGAAAGATAGAAAATGCTCCACTTTTTTAAATAAAATATGAATAGCCTTTTTAGAACAGCTTGTCTGGCTGCAAAACACAACAAGTTGTCTCACAAACATGCACCACAGAGAAAATGTAAATAGTAGCACCCTACATTTAATAATATACCTAATACAGTGCTTTAAAAGATTTGCAGTTGGACTCAACTCAAAATAAATTCAATAAAAGGGTCACAGAAGCAGTACAAACTTGCCCATGCATTCAATTTGATTAAAAACAAATATTGCTTGAAATTTAATGGCAAAAGTTATATTTCTCCATTACTTTGTGGAGGAATTCTTCAACTTAAATTGTTTTTAAATTTGAGACTATAAAAGTATTGGAGCAGCTGTATCAAGGCTATAAAAGTTAATCACTTGTTTGACGAAGTGAGTGCAAATGATATTGAATATTTTAGGTCAGCTCATCTCAAACACCTGCTCGCTAACTCATAGCAGAGTTTAAAGAATGCAGACAGAAATATTTAAAGATTATAAAACTTGTTTTCATCTTTACCTCACCTGAGATTGCTTAAGCATAATCATAGATATCCCAGGATGCCAGTTAGTGTAGTTGTGTTGGCATTCTATTGGCCTACAGACTCTATTATCAACATAATATCAATTAGATTCAATTCTTTTATAACAACTAAGTGCAGGGCAGGTTTAAGTGTATTTTTCTTATTGAAACAGCTTTCTTCATTGAAGTAATTGCATCTCACACGAATTGTATGAAACTAGGCCAGTTGGTGGTATAATTATCATTATATGCAGAATAAACAAGTAAAATGGGATTTCGTAATGACTTTTTCACAAATCGAATTTTTTAATAACAATTTGCTGCAAGAAAATGAGTCAGAAGACCAAAGGGTTGTACTAATTAGACTACATCAGAGGCCTGTTAATACAAATCTCTAGTTTATAATGTCATTTCAAAACGGTAGTAGAAGGAAATTAGCTGTCTTGCTTGTTGCTGCTGGCATTGTATTTGTATATAGTACGTTAATGTAAAGCTGAAGTCAGTTTTACAACTAGATTCCCACCACAATGCTAATAACTATAAAATATATAACAGCTGTTGAAAATATCATTTTGTCATCCTTGTCATATTAATTTAGTCAATATTTTATTACATATGCTGTAATAATATAATTTTTGAAATATATTTTTTTAACCCAGCGGGTAATATATATATTATAATCTATTGAATGAATAAGACATGCTGTTAGTTGAAATTATTGTAAATAAAGTAATTCACATTTACTTGTAGATCCGTCATATAGTAGAACAACCAAGTTATAGCTATTCCTTAACCAAAGTGTATGCATGTAATTCACTAATTTAACTTAAATTTTCAAATTGTTTCGTATAATAAGATATTAAAACCATATGTATTTCTCTAACTATAACATTTTATCTGCACACATAAAATGTTATACTGATTGAAAAACGTTGCTGATGCATCAACTGGCAATATGAGTGCAACTACTGCAGCTTTCTTCATCATATGTATAATAAATTGTAGTTTTTGCTGCAATCTTTCTCAAGATGATGCACTGCTTACTCAAAGAATTTTACACAAAAATGTCTTCATTCTATTTTGTTTGTAAATATGCATTGATCTAAAGTTTGTTTCGGACTATTATATATAATAAGATGTTTTATATAGCAAAACTAGCACATGCGGCTTTATGTTACATGGGAACTAATATTAACCAAATAATGATTTGTTTGTTAAAAGCTCAACAAAAATACGATTCATATTAATTGTGCAGACGTGTTTTATTTAACCCCCTATTTACACTTACCGTATCGTACACCGTAACAGCAAATATCAGCTATTTTTACAAATGTCTGAGCTTCCTGTACGGCGTTGCGGTACGGTAGGATCAAACACTGCTTGATTCAAATGAGTTATGGCGGACTCCTATTGGACAGAAAAACTTTTGCGTCAACTCATTGGATATATTTGTCCAATGAAGTGTCATAAATCATACCTAATAGCGGACTTTGAAAACTTCAGCCCGGACACATTAAAAATGGCTGATATTTTACGTTACAACGTACGTTACGGTAAGTGTGAATGAGGGGTTTAATAAAAGAGAGTTTAATGTACAGCTAGCTCTTAGGTATATCATGAAACAACTTTTAATGTTTGCTTGCGGAAAATGCCAAATTTATAAGTAGCTAAATTTATTTCATTAGTTTGTAAATTGATTCACTGATGTCTATATATCAGGAAACCATGACACTAGCTGCCAGCATTCTGTAGTGGTCAATGTGGTCTTCTAGTAGAAAAACAACATCCAATAAGAAGGTCAAGAAAGTCAGTATGACAAAATAATAATAATTAATAATTAGCTAACTTTTCAAACAGCTATTATAGCAAGAACAAAGCCATGGTTAATGTATTATTTGTTTTCTAAATAAAGCCTATATGTAAACTATATAATAGTGTCAGCTGGACTCATTTGCATATAGTTCATGTGATGACATAAAACATTTCGAAGAGAATCAATTTAAATCGTACAGAAATTTTATTCTTATCTATAACAAAAAATGTTTCAAAAATTAAAAGTAAATATTTTTATTTTTGATTTATTATAGCTGCAGCTAAAACTTGAAGAGTGTTATTTTTAACTTCCCTGATGATAGAAGTAAAAATTTTTTAATTATAAAAAGTTTAAAATAGTATTGTATTGAGGAATTATAGAAAATTTATAGAAAACATTTCTTTTAGAAATTGTTGCTGGTATATAATATGATAATTGGTATGCATATTGTCTTTGCATACACTTTACTCTAAAGCTGTATAACTAAAGCCCTCTGCAAGTATTGTAAAAGTTGACTGGCCATCCGACTTCGCCAATTCTCTCGTGTCTTGGACGATGGAAGGCGCTGAACGAAGGTCCCCTGGTGATGTAATCTATTTGACTCGTTCTCTCCATTGTCACTCCACTGTTTCCAATATAATACTCTTCTAACCTCTTTACTCTATGATGCCTAACGTTGTCTGGACCTGCAGTGTACATGCATTTTCAGTTGCTTAGCTACTTATAAACAAAGGGTAATAATAACAGAATTCTTTATCCTAATTTAAATTGGTTTCTACACCTCTTGGATCGCTGTAATTGTGGGATTTTTATTTTAAACAGACTTGAGAATTCAACTCGAGAATTAAATAAAGACTTAAGCATTAGACTCAAGTCATGGTAATCAGAATTAAGACTTGAGAATTAAATGAAGACTTGAGAATCAAGTTCACTAGCTATAATGAAATGCACCATATAAGGAAAACTGTGCTATGTTCTGATCCAGCTTGGCAACATGTGAACACGTGCTGTACTATTATTATTGCGTAGATATGATACAAAGAAGACAACTCTTAATTATTCTATGAAATGATCTATAATATTATTAAATAAACTGCTTTTTTAGAGTATATAAATCTGGAGATTATAATGCCAATGAAAAGGAGCGACTGTGTAACAGAAAGCTTTTAAATCTTTCTAATTTGCAGGCCAAAGAAAATTTAATCACTCAGTTTATTACCATTAATCATCTTTAAGGGTTTTAGCCTTGCAATGAAATGCTGAGCCTTTTTCAATCTGACTCTATATAGACAAGGCCCTTTGTTGCTTAACTAATCTTGCCCCAAGTGGTCATTAATATAAGTCTGTAACTTAACTACTTCAACTATCGGGGAAACAGGTGGCTTGAAACCCACTTTATTAAACTCAGTTAGTTGTCCTTTTTTTACTATTATATATATGGCACTTAAAGACGTGTTTAAAATAACACACAAACAGTACACAGTACACAGTACACACACTCATACCCACTCACACACCCACACACACACACACACACACACACACACACACACACACACACACACACACACACACACACACACACACACACACACACACACACACACACACACACACACACACACACACACACACACACACACACACACACACACTCACACACTCTCACACTCTCACACTCTCACACACTCTCACACACACGCTCACACACACTCACATACACTCACATACACTCACATACACTCACATACACTCACATACACTCACATACACTCACATACACTCACATACACTCACATACACTCACATACACTCACATACACTCACATACAATATAAACTTTCTCCATCATTATCATGCTATAGAATTGAGTTTAATTGTCAGAAAGCCACACTTTACTTTTAGAAAAAGCTAATTAATTCTTAATGATATTTTGGCAACAAGTAACATATTTGAGGTGCAGCCCAATGCTTGCTTCATGTAAAATGCAGTCACAAGTTTTTAGGAGGTTTTTACTGACTGAGAAAATGGTATTAATTGCTTAACTTCAGCAATGTTTGCGATGCTATGGTCTGTATAAGTGATTTATGTTGTTAATGGTTTAAAGCTAGTGGGGAGATCCAAATCCTGCAAGCAGTAGATGGATGTTGGAACAGATCAATATATACAAATTTGTCCCAATTGCTTATACTTCGAAATTTGATAGGGAAGTAACTTCTAAAATCACCCTGTATTTGTGAGCAAATAACTATTTTCGTGAGTCTACTATCTATTATAGTAGCAACATATTTACTTATATAGGCCTGTTATATGTAGGAGTCTGACAGTGAGGCTGAGATAGTAAGCACATCAAGCAGTGGTCAACTACTGTATAAAGACTCCAATGGATACAGACACTCAATAACAGTGTATTAGTGACACACTCCTATACTTATGCTGACATGGCAAGATTTATTACCCCATTTCAGGAATGATGGATTAAGTTCACACTATAAGATGTTATAGAGAAAGCATCTGCATATAGTAAGCTAGCACCTATTAATTGTATATAATGCTAGTTTCTACTTTCTATCTTACTTATAGTACAACAATGTTTGACTTTGTAAGGCTTTCAGCTTCTGTTACCCTCAAGGTAAATTAGCATGCGTGTGGACAGTGTGTCACATGGAATAGCAATTAAATAATCATTAAGCTAATAGCTTATTATTTCACACTTCTTGTTTTATGGGTGCAGCTGAAGTGTTTCATTCTGGTGAAATCATCTCAAAGTGTTGTTTTTAGTAGCTGTGCTGTACAATAAGCTTTACAGAAGCTTTATAATCTGTTAGTTCTTAGAATACATTCAGAGGTCAAAGGTCATAGTATATGAGTCATATTTGATGAGTCATCTGATACTTTGCACTAAGTTATTATAGTAGAGATCTTATCACAGTATAATTTATACTCATTGTACTACATGAGTATATACTATGAGTATATTATACTATGAGTACTACTATGAGTATACACTATTAGTATATACTCATAGTGTATACTCATAGTGTATACTATGAGTATAGTATACTATGAGTATATACTCATAGTAGTAATCATAGTATATACTATACTCATAGAATTTACACCCTTACATGTCCAGTACTTTATAATAATAGTATATACTCATAGTATATGCTATGAGTATGTATTTACTATATGAGTAAAAAGTTTACACCCTTGCGTGTCCAGTACTGATACTGAAAGGCTATTATTATAAACAAGAGTTTGCTATCCATAGAATATATAGTAGACCACCACTTCTATATATGCATAAGAACATATAAAGTGTATTAATTGTCATATTTCAGATGATTGAATACTGATTAATGTGCCATTCAAAGCAAACATTTAATATGATGGAAGAGAAATGGTGACTTAGTTTGGGATGTGTATGAGAAAATACTTGTATATAACTCATCACTTTGACGAATTTATGATATCAAAAAGTGATTATGGACACCATTTGTCTATTCCCCCAGCTCTTGTAATAGTGGAAACTTGGTACTGAATTAGGATTATTATTGTTCGGAATGGTAATTATAATTTATTATAATGGTGATAGCGTGTCATTATTTTAACCTTATATAGCATGTCCCAGCTAGTAATAATTTTGTGTTTCCTATAAGTATTTCTTATGATTATTGTTAGATGGATAATCAAATCTAAACTAAAACCACAGAATGAGAATTTTTATTTCTAGCCTTTCATTTGACCCAAGAACTGTTTTACTTGTTGCCTTTTAATTACAGCATTGTTTAGTGCCTTTATCCATATGTATTGATTTGTTTCATTTCATTAGTATTTCAAGGATGTCTTTGTGCATTTAAAATAATGAAAAGAAGTCAAATATTATAATTTTCAGAATTGAATAGAGAGCTTCAAACTAACAACTTTTTTCTCAAATATTATAAAAATATAACTGCAAGAAATTGTATAGGCTAATGTAAAAGCTATTGCAGAATGTTTCATTATGATTTGTCCCTCCATAGTTGGAATTTATATTTAGATTATAGAATTGAGCTATAATAAATTTTGCTACAAATGCAATCTACATTGCCTGCATATTTATTGTTTCAGACTGAAGGGTAGCAAGCCTAAAATATTACAGCCACCGAACTGAAACTACAAGGGGGGGAGGGAGACACGCATTGGCGATTACAGGGGGACAACTTCCAAGTAGTAAATATTGGTCTTTGCTTCAGCTCATTTTACTGTGAAGTAGAGAAGTTGTCTTCTCTGAAGCTAAGCAAACAATTCAATAACCGTTGGTAAATTACCCACACTCACCTGACCAGATGTTGGCAGGAAGTGGTGGTCGTCGTGGCAACGGTGCTAACCTCACAACCAGATTGGATGGAGTAGAACTGGTGACACTGCTGTTATCTTTAGCAGACCCTGGCATTATTCTCTTCTGAACTACAAGAAGTATTCATACAGTTATATTACAGTGTGTGATGTAATACAACTCTAACACTTTTCTTTATTATATACAATTGTTTATTATATTATAGTATATTATTATATTTCAACTTTAAAAAATATATATGACATTTTTTATAATTTCTAATTTGTTTTCTTCCCATATTGCATAATGTCATACATATTGTAGACAGCTTTTTGCTGTTTATTGTTTAAATTAAGAACTAATATACTAGGCCTATTATATTATTGTCTTAGAGTTATGCTCCCAAAATCCAAGATTTTTACAGATTCCATTGTTTTATTCGTTCTATGTATAGAATCTATCTTAAGCAGCAATGGCACAATGGCACAATGGCAGCAGCTGTAATTCTGGATATTGAGCATACTGAACATACAATACAGCGCTATAAATGAGAATTGGGGAATTTATCAATTAGCAGTACATTTAGCAAATTATGCTAACATTTCACTTAGAATAGGAGGTTTTACAAAACTGCTAAAATCTCACACATTTGATATTAAATCCTCAATAGTATACAATCAATATTTCATTATACATTTTTTTACCTATAATATAGATAATATTTTCTATTTCACAAATCCTTTGGTATATTATGTCCAGTTTTCAAAGGCTAGAGATATTAAATTGCTGGAACACACCAGGGATCAGTTGCGACATAAAAGCCTAGGGAAGGAAAGTTTGACAGTTGCTATACACTCTGTGTTATATCGTGACACTAGAAGGTAGAGTTTGTGAACAGGCTTATAGTTTAAAAGCCAACGAATAGCTAACTTTTCGTCCTATAGCGGAGAAAAACTTCCAAAAAAAGAGAAATGATAATATAAGTTGTTGCAAATTACAAAGCATATATGTGAATATAACCACACGTAGTATAAAGTCAGTATAACATATGTATTTATATTATGCCATACATATGCTGGAAGTTAATTATAAGTACAGTATTACATATATGTACAAAACAAACATGCATGTAATACACTATAAAACATAAGCTGTTATATTATTCTATTGTATATAAGAACATTATTATATAATAATATAACTACTGCATCACCTGTGGGTGCTGACTGCGAGGTGAACCTTTGATGGCAGCGTGATGTTAAGCTTCCTGAGAAGTCAGCAAGCCTTCTTGCTGTGCTGCTAAATGTCAACTTAGTCTGAGATACTGAATTCTGACAGATAAATTTTGGGGCTGGATGCAAAAAGCCCCTTTGTCTAGCAGAAGCAAGGCTATTTTGTATTCATGTTGAGCTCACAATAGCTGGTTGTTTACTTTAATTAGATTATCTAATCACACTAACTCAAAGGTAAACAATTTGATTGTCAACTACTTACTGCCACTTCAATAGCCCACCATACTGATCATTAAGGGAAGGGTGCAGGTTCTGTACTACCCTAGTTATTAGACTTAGTTGGGTAGGTTTGCAGGCTATTATTGCACTGCATTAACCTTTTGTCACGATCTAGTACAAAGGAAAGTCAATTTACCGAAATAATCACGTAGGAACAAGCAGACTAGGAATTCAATGAACTGGATAGTCTGGTTACATAATACTGCTCAGCTTTCTTTCTAGCACGAGCCCTTTGATCTAAAGAGTGGGTGTTTGAGGACAACAAACTTTGTTAGTGAGGGGTAGCCTAGGTCACCCACCTCCTTTGTTTTAGCTTTAGGTCTTTACAGTTAACTCTATGGTTATAATATGCAAACATGTACTCTGAGTATAAGAGTATAACACATTTTAATTACAAGCACGGCATTTACATCAAATTTTTCAACTTGTGCACAAAGAAATATCTGTTTTATAAAGCTACTTTCCAAAAATTTGCTATTTGTAATGCTAAACGATTATCATGTTCAATTACAAATCTAAAGTTAGGACTCGAAGCTAAGCATAATTATTTTATGATCAAAGCTAAACTTTATAAAATTCATAAATATTTATAAAGTTTACCTGCTTATAAATATTCTGCATCTATAAGTAAACAGTATTGTAGAGTTTATTAAATGTTCTCTCTCTAAAGTATGTCTAGCAATTATTCAATTTATGAAAAGTTTTTGAAAAATCACTTAAGAGTTGTCTATTTTATTCTGATATGCTAAGTAGGAAAGATAACTCTTTAAACTTATGTTTTGAATAAAATGAATTTAGAGCAATACATTTAATAGTGAAATTTGGAAGCATGTACTTTATAACTTTTGTTTAGGAATTATTTCCCCCTTCTAACCACCACTAGTTAGTGTTATTTTTATAAAAAAGAATTATAACATAAACATATATTATTTTTTATGTAATATTTTTTTATCACCTTCTTTATTGTTACTGCAGTAACGACAGAAAAGGTGATAATTCATCCACGTTTTAACATAGTAGCCGATTGCCAAAGCAATATTTTAATGGAAAAGATTTTTTCATTGTTCTAGAGTTCATTGGAAATTATATTGAAAAAAGGTGACGATTTCGCAATCATTTTATTTTTGCTTCATGTTAAAGCAGGCATAATAGGTGTTATACAACTACTTCGTTAATATAGTGAAGGTAAAATGTATTTGAAATATTCTTCATAGACTAAAGCAAAATTTAATATTTTTTTAGTAAAAAAAATTATAATAATAAAATACTATAGTGCAAATATAAGACTTCTATTACACTGGACTAATTAAAAGCAGACTGAAGCATATTGTAACCAATTCAATACATTAGTTCAGTCCACACTGAGATGATATTCTAGCAGTGTGGTCAGTAGGGAATGTATATCAGGTGTATTGGCAGGGTAAGTGTTCACTGAAACAGACTAAAAGTCTGTCTTTAAAATAACAATTTAAATAGAATTAAAATCATAAAAGACTATAAAAATAGACAGGAATTTAATGATTGTTTGTTAAAACTTCTCTTATTTGCAACAAAAAACAATGGGAGCATATCAATGAGTAATGGTATCTCGTTATATATTTCCATAAACAAGTTAATGTTAAGTTGTGTGATGATGTTGCCACGGTGATAATTAGCTACTGCTAATAAAAATTCTGATTAAATCCTTTATTATATTTTTTCCTTAGCAAAGAAAAATGAAATATCTATTTAAGAATTGTTGCTGCATGTGTTCACAGTTACCACACTTACAGATAGGCTGTAATGTGAATGAAACCAATGGAGAGCCTGAATTCAATTATCAGTATGCATAGGAAATACACCAGTTAAAAAATTAAATAATAAGCTGAACATCGCAAAGCATTTTTACTGCAGATATAGTTTAAGAACTGCTGATATTCTAGACAATTACAATGGAATATTATATGAGCATTGCATCATCCTGGATGTTGTAGAGAAAAGAAGGACCACCAGCTAGCTGTGAGAGAAATGGAAAGGCTGAGGTTGGATGTGGGGATTACCAGTAAGTAAACATATAATTATGTAGTAAGTAAACATATTATATATATTAGCAAGCTCATAGCCTGCTATTAAACTATTCTGTGATATTTTTATAAAAAATGATGCGTTCTTTTTAAAACAAGTTTCATGAATCTATAAATAGAAGTATACTATAAATAAAAACATTATTTCCATACAAATTTAAATGTTGTAATAAACAAATACCATAACAATGTTGGATTTGCTACTGCTATGTCTATAGGACTGCATGAGATGTATATATATATATATATATATATATATATATATATATATATATATATATATATATATATATATATATATATATATATATATATATTATATATATATATATATATATATATATATATATATATATATATTATATATATATATATATATATATATATATATATTAGAAGAAATAAAATGAGATTTGATTATTATAATGGCATTTATTACTAGTAGTTTCGTACACAAGAACGATGTGCACTCATCAGATAAATTAGCCACTATAGTGGCTAATTTATCTGATGAGTGCACATCGTTCTTGTGTACGAAACTACTAGTAATAAATGCCATTATAATAATCAAATCTCATTTTATTTCTTCTAATGTTTACGCTCTAGATTTATTTCTATAGAGCACTCTAGTAACGTTTTATAAACACTCATTTTACTATATATATATATATATATATATATATATATATATATATATATATATATATATATATATATATATATATATATATATATATATATATATATATATATATATATATATATATATATATATATATATATATATATATATATATATATATATATATATATATATATATATATATATATATATATATATATATATATATATATATATATATATATATATATATATATATATATGTATATATAGCTTATTTCTGATCAACAACTACTTATATATAGTGGAACTATTATATAAGTTAATAATTAGCTAATCTTTCATGCTCTAAAATTAGGTCGTAGATATAATATCACTGTGACATGTGCTTATATCAATATGCCAGATGTCATTGATGTCATGTTTTAAATGTTTTATGTTTTTAAAGAAGAATTTCTCCATTATTTAGAGGGTTATTGAAAAGAGCATAACAAATTTAGGTAATACATTTGCTATCTTTTATTTTAATTCAGAAAGTAAAACTGCTTTAGTATTTATTTAGTAAATTCAAAACATACTTAAACTTAGGAATTGTTGTTTATAAGTTATTGTTTAATCAGAAAGCATTTAAATTAAATATTGTGTATAATTAGCTGTTATTACATAATCAAACAATCCTAGTTTAAAGTACTGGGCCTGCTGTTGCGTCGTTATGAGCAGGACCTAGCCCACATATACCATATATAAATCTGCCATAATAGTCAGTAGAAGATATTGTGCAGCCATTAGGTCCTCCAGCGTAAATTCTGCCATAGGCTTGACAGTCCAGGTCCTCAGTCCTTCTAACGAGATGAGACAAACATCTGTCTTCATATTTAGTCACGTACTTCCGAATACATTCTCTGGCGCATGAGTCATCGGCAAGGCAACTCTTATAATCTGCCAAGCAAAGAAAACATTAATGTATAGACAGAAATGAAAACACTCTCTTCCATGGGGTATAAGTTATTAGATTATTAAAAGCTTTTTATATGCTATATGATATTGTATTTAATCTTTCTCTTTTATTACACATTACAGTCACTAGTGCTAATCACCTTAACATTAGAGTGAAATTGGAAAAAATGTCTTTAAAATTTATCATTTAATGTTACATAATAATATGTATATAAAGGATCTAGAGTTTTGAGTGCGTTCATTTTTGTAAATCACAAATCAGGTTCCCATGTGACATGTACTCGTTATATATGAAATACTACAGGCAAGAAAGATAATGAATGATGTTATTGAAATACTTTATATTTAAGATCCTATTAACTATTATAATACTTTTGCATATTTTATAGTAAAGCAGAAAATCCAAAATTTTGTTGTTGCTTATTTATTTTTCTACTCACCATGGCAACTATAATATGTCAAAAACATAAGTTATATGGCTGAATGTTCTAAGAGATGATATTCTGTGTTAATCAAATTAGAACCTTGCTACTTTAATTAGAACTTTAAAAGAATATCTTATAGTCCAGCAAACTTTAGCTATATAACTGCATGGGTTGGCAGCTAGTATATGAAATATGTATCTCACCAGTTCCAGGTTTACCACATTCAATGTAGAATTGCTCTGTGATCTTAGCATATTTATTACACAAGTTAGAATCAATTGACCAATTGACCGATTGACAATAACCATCCCAAAAACTCTCTACCTGAAAACACAAACACTTTAGTTTATTGGAGTTTATGTATTTGGTTATAATAGTTTTCTCCATCTTATATCTTTACTAACAGTATTATATTTTTTTTTTTCCACCATACATGATATAGAAATGGTTCAGAATCGTGCTGTGAGGTTCATATCAGGTCTCAAGGGGCGAGAGAGTGTTAGTGACGCTCGATGCGAACTGGGTCTACTACCATTACAAACGAGGCGTAAAAATCATAGACTCACACTATTGACACGTATTCTACAGTCTGAAGCCACACACAGTACACTTGCATCAGACTATGATGAGGTTGTGGAAAATCGCTCTCTCATGTCCGTAACTACGAGATCAGCAACCCAAGGTTTACCCAACTCCATTTCTTCTCGCTCTAGCTGTTACCACCAAAGTTTCTTACCAAGAACGATACGCGACATGAGAGGATTTACCTAGCTTACCTATCAATTTTCCTTTTAAATATCACTATCTAAATTGAATAATATCAGCGGTAATGCGGAAGCACTAAAAAAAACGGAGCACTCACTGTCACACACATGAGGCGCTCTACTAACGTCATATGATGGTCAAGAGCGTTCTACCTTATCAGAGGTAATCAGAGGTAATAGCAGGGAATAAAAATTAGTTCATGTTAGTAAGTAATTAGTAAGTATAACGTAGGCCTACTATATGCAGTAACTTACCTTAATAATACAATCCAGACAAGCATCGCTTACTAAAACAAAAATTAATAAAAGTATATTAAGAGTTTAATATTTTAAAAATAAAATTTCAATTTTGTTTGGAAATTACAAAACAAGTGCTTATGTTCCAAAAAATAGAAAAAAGGGGATTGAGGCACTTATAGAACTGAAACAGATTATAGAACATCCATATAAACTTTAATAACTCCAAAGTTATGTCTATGTTGCTATTTGAAAAACAAAAGACTGGAGATTGAAAAATCATTGAAAGAAATTAAACGAGAGAATGACTCTGAGATCATTTTATATACATTATATATATCTATAGTTGAAAAAGAAGTTCTAACTGATATATCTACATGTATGTATTGCTTATAAGTAAATGCTGAAGGTGAGTCAAATATATTTTATTGCATTTTTATGCTTAATTTGCACATGCATGTATCAGTTACAGGAAGTGTAAATGCAGGCGGGTTCGGAAGCAGTTGAGTTAGAAACATGACAATATTTGGAGAAAGAAAAAGGTTGCGTGTTGGAAATGATTCTGAGGTAAATAAATGGCAAAAATATTTAGGGTTTAATAAATTTATTATTATAATAGAGCTAGGTATATGATATTAATGCAAAAGTATAAGAAATTATATTGGCATTGTAACAAAGACAGTAAAATTATAAAAAGTTATTATAATTATTGCTATAAAAAAGAACATAAATAATTTTCTCCTCATAAAGAATAAGTGTTACTTACCGATTCCTTGAGTCTGGGTGACAAAAGCAAGAGAAAGACAAACTAACACAGCTACAGACAGACGCATGTTGACAGGCAGAGACAGGTAGTTGAAAGTGACAGGCTCAGTTAGTGCTAGCAGGTGGTTGAAGGTATCTAAACTGATGGCAAGTTCAGTTTGTGCAGCTCTTTTTATATTGTAGAACAACCAATCAGGAGACACAACTGACTTTGTTATTTGACATATTGCCTACGTGCATGATTGCACTATTACGCAGTTGTTTATTAATTGTTTTGTTTCATGAAAAAAGCTGAAACCTATAGCAAAAAACAGTGTTTTATATAGTTTGTATCTAGAAGTAGGAATGAGATAGCCGGTGTTATATATCGTTACCTTATGTATTGCAGAAAGGATGTTGTTTTAAATCTGATAATATAAATATATATATATATATAAATATATATATATATATATATATATATATATATATATGTATGTATATATATATATATATATATATATATATATATATATATATATATATGTATATATATATATTTATATGTATGTATATTTATATATATATATATATATAATATATATATATATATATCTATATAATATATATAATATATTTAATTTTTCCTCCTTATAATGTTATAAAAAAGCAATGGAAATTAAGTTTAATGATTTATTTTTGAGAAATTACTCCAATATATAGACATTTCTGTACTTAAAACACTGATGTATAACAACAAATACATTATAACAGGGTCTTTGTTATATTTATACTTCAACTCATCATATCAATTATGTCAAAAACAATACTTATGGCTGACTATTTTAAGAAATGATGCTTTGTTCTATAATAATTCAAATTAAAATCTTCGTGCTTTAACTTATTATAGAACTTTAAACAAACCTGCTATATATATGTGTGTGTGTGTGTGTGTGTGCGTGTGCATGTGCGTGTGCGTGTGTGCGTGTGCGTGTGCGTGTGCGTGTGCGTGTGCGTGTGCGTGTGCGCGTGTGCGTGTGCGTGTGCGTGTGCGTGTGCGTGTGCGTGTGTGTGTGTGTGACTAGCCTATATATATAGTGGGATTTGTCAGCTCAGAGAATACGTAGTGTTTTGTGTTTTTGCAGAGTAGATACTGTACAATGACGTAATATATTTACAGAGAATAATATGCTGGTAATGATTATTGTAGAGTTAAGAATTTGAGTAGACTAGGCGTGGTAAATAATTTACCGAGTAAATGTAATCTGATATAGTGGTAGTAAATTATAATATAACTCTCAGAAAGTCAAAGTTCTAGGAAAATGTGAGCTGTTTTGAGACAGTAAATAGTTATAGATGTATAATGAGGTCTTCTCTCCTTTTTATATTTTTTTCTTACTTTTGTATTTTGCAAGTTATACCTTAAGGATATTTCACCAGCTAGCTGAAAGGTGGCTCCGTTGGTGCTGAGGTTGGCCAGTCTCATTGAGACTTTCAGTGAGATGACTGCTGTGGCAGGTTGACGTAACTATAAATTGTTCTAGATCTGCTCTGTCACGGTATGTATAAGGCTATAAGCTGTATCTGCAAAATTCAAGAAAGCATATAGAATACATATTTTAAAAGCAATGGACTTGTTACTTGAGTACAGCTGAAATCGAAATATACAAATTTAAATGAGCTAGCCGTCACGATGCTACATGGAAATACCAAACGCATGATTCCTAGCTCTTTGACCCCTTACTCACACTTACTGTAACATCTGCCGTAACAGCAAATATCAGCTAGTTTTACAACTGTCTTAGCTTCTTGTACGGCGTTGCGGTACGTTAGGATCAAGCACTGCTTAAGTCAAAATGCTGCGGCGGACTTCTATAAAGACATAAAACTTTTGCAATAATTAACTCATTGAATATAATTGTCCAATAGATCGTACATAATAGCTGACTTTGAAAACTTCGTCCCAGACCCATTAAAAATGGCTGATACTTTACATTACGGCCTACGGGTACGCCTACGAGTAAGTGTGAATGAGGGGTGAAGAATGCAAATATAATATGCTTAATAATATGTTCTTATATAATGTAATTCTAGTATAGAGATAATTATAATATGTACATGTTTTGTTCACGTGTTGGGATTTGTAATTTTAACCTCTTCTTACATGAACATATTTTGGTAAACAAACGTGAATAAAACTGGGATGTATATAGTTATTTCGGTGTTACTATAACATATGGATGATATTTAATATTTATATATTATGCTTGATGAACTACATACATATTTGATATAATCTGGTGTATAGTTAATTTATAAAACCTCATACAAGGTCAACAAGTGAACAACAACTAGTATACATATTATTACATATTATATGATTGTTTTTATAAAACATATATTTTAGAGTATGAGTCATGATACAATTAGTACTGGTATAACTAATGAAACTTAAAGACCTTTATATGATTAAAGCCAAAAGATTCTCATCAACAACTCATTTTCTAGTGCATTGTTTAATCTGAAGCTGCGGGCCAACCAGCAACTTGCATGCTTAGTTGATCAAAGCCGACAAGTACATGTCAACAACTCCTGTACTTTTGTCATAACTGAAAGCTGGGGTCAACCAGCAACTTACTTTGTTGATCAATCAAATTAAATTTATTGCCAATACCCTGAGAACCCAAAACTTCTCCAAGAAGATTGACTATACAAGGCAGCACAGAGGCAGCACAGAGGCAGCACAGAGGCAGCACAGAGGCAGCAACAGCAGTTAGCCAGCGATTGGTCAACAATTGGAAAAATCATAGTGTGACTCAATTAACTTATGTTAGTTAAATTAAAGCGTTGTATTTTGGGCTGAGGTACTTTACAGTGTTTAACTTGATCCATTTTGTTTCTGCATGTTAGAAGTAATGTATTAATCTTTTCTTAATTATTTTGTTGTTGTATAAAGTATACTTGTAAAAGCTATTGCTCAATTATGAAATTTATTTTAAAGTCACACAAATCATACTTGAAGGGATATATTGTTGAAGTTGGGTAATTTATTTTGAGTTGCACAAGCTGAGTTTAAGGAAACTATCTTGAAATTGTTTGATTTTTGAAGCTACGCAAATTTATGTTTGAAAGACTTATCGATTTTGTTGCCAGTATATTATATACAGCAAGATTTCAAAGAGCCGCTAGGGTTTGTTTATTTTATTTCTTTTGCATGGGTTTGGTTATTATAATGTTTTATTGCCCTTATAATAATTATTTATTTTATAGTATTACCAAATAGATATTTTAAACGTATACAGAATTCATAGTTTCATTCATTTCCGGAGAGGCAGGTCCTAAATTTGTCTCACGAAATTTATAACCTGAGTGCTACCATTGAACAATACAATTAGAACCACACATATTGTTTATACATAAAGAATATTGCCTAGCCAAACCATAAATAAACATTTGTCTGTATTTGAATGCAAGCTGGATTGCATGCACAAAATTTTTAAAGCAAAATTTATTTTCTATCGACAGATTGTAAAACATTTATTAATTATTTTGTACATAAATTAAGTAGGTAATATACTGGGATATTATTGTACATATGGATTACTAGTTCATAACCTACTATACAAAGTTTGTGAGAGAAACCAAAGTAAGGTAGTGTTTAAAGCAAATCTTTATTTTATATTTATAATTCTACACGAGTAAAGTTATCAACAATTGCTAAAGAATACACATAGAGAACAGTCATACAATGTTACATAGTTTAATCATATCACTCAATCAATAAGTTATAAAAGAAAGGAAATTCCTGCTATAGTTTCTAAAACTTGACAGTATCAATTTTTAAAAAACTGTAAGAACACTTTCAAATGAATTTTTATAATAATTAGAGGTGGCTGTGAAATAATATAAAATGGAAAAAATTAAGAGGATTTAGACACTGTCTAAAGTATGTTTTGAAATTGCTGCACATCAGTTCATTTTTTCATCAACAAGAGCCTAAACTTTGTATATTTAGACTAATTCATTGAGCTAATTTTGAATCCGACTTATTGAAAACTTAAGTTTTAAATACGTGAGATCTGTATTTCCATGAATGTATAGAGACATTTCAGCTACAAAATAAAAATAATAATCATTGAAACAAACATGTGTTGCTGAGTATACTATATACGTGTATTGTTTAACCTGCAGTAATTCTTGCCGAATACTATTTTAGGCATTATATATAAATGCATGGTAAACTATAAATTTCAGCGAAGCTATTTATAGGCCTTATGACTAATAACAAGTTGACCCAAAAGTTACAGATCAGTAGAATAAACAATGTGTAATTATAATTTGCAGCTGTTTATTCATACCTTTTAATCATAAGAGTTTCATTTGTTTGAGAAAAGATTAGACTGATATTTATTAGATATAATATATAATGGTGGGAATTATTTTACCCCTTCACTGTGGAGTTATCTCCTTATCAGCAGCTGGTAAAGAGTCTCATTATTGGTTCAGATTTACTAGAATAATTTAACTATAGATTTACTAGCATTATAATTAAGCGGAATCTACTATGTAAGTTAAACAACTTACCTTTACCAACAAAAGAATAATTTGCATCATTTAGATGGATTTACAAACATGATTTATAGCCACAACCATTAAGGTACTTTAGCCTGCAGATTTAATACAGCCCATGAACAAAAGTTATTCTAGCTATTAGCAATGCAACAAATAGAAGTAATCAGCCAATTAGAGCTTGAACAGCAAACAATGAAAAGACTGGTTAAGCAACTTGTTTAATTGAATTATCAAATGCTGATTGCATTAAGCTGTAACTAGATATAATGCTATAGAATTAGATAGCTGTGATATAATGAATGACGCAGAAATTGTACAACGTGCAACAGCAATAAAAGTTCGTGTACTGCTAAAGTCTGAACTGTCATCTCACATGTTATTAAAAAACTTGACATTAATTTAACCAGTTAACTTTCTATAATGTGTTCACATCAAAAATGTTCAATACGTTTGACCTCAGATAATGATGCAACATTTTTCCTCTTTGAACGATATTTAAACATTTCCAGTAGCATAAAAATGCTAGAAAGTGAAAGATTTTTAAATTTATGAATTTTGTGGTCAAAACTACTTTATATAAATATATATATGTATATATAATTGATTCTATTGCGTGTAGCTATAATGCTGACACTACAATTCATTTAAAAAACTAAGTTTGTATTCAATATATTATTAGGTATGGAAATATTATAATGAGAAGAAATGAAGGCATTTATTAAAATATTGAAATATTTCAATAAAAAAAACTAAATGTTTAGAGATTATAATTTTAGAAAGTTTTATGTTTAAACTTTGAATTTTATGTTTGTATAATTTAAATCATGAAATAGCTTCTATTATAAGAGTATTTAAAGAGAAAACTGGTTTTTGCCAATTTTGAATTTAAATTTGAACTTTCACGTAGTTAGCCAATTAGTTTTGTATCAAATTGAAATAGCTGAATGTGAGTTTCCATTCTATATGAACAAAGTATAATTGTAATTCCTATATCCCTTATACAGCTCATTCCTTACCCTTACATATTTATTATTGCTGTATTTTTCTGCAATGTCTTTTTTAGAAACTTACAGCTAGGTTAAGCTAAAAGCTGCGTTTTATCAGTATATATAAGCTGCAATTGTATCAATAATAATTTTATCTATGCCTGCAGCTCCAAACCAAAGTTATTTTAAAAATTACTTTTAGATAATATACAAACAAGCAAAACTGTGCACGATTTTGAAGTCTTGAGATTTTTTACTAAATAACTATTCTAGTTACACATAGAAACTACTTTTTATATAAACATATAAAAAAAATCTTTAGATAAATTTTGAATATTTGGCCAGTTTTACATGAATAGACCCTTTTCAGAGGTCCCTGATCATTGAACTATAGTTTCAGTTCAGTGTCTCTGATATCTCCTTCACAATTAAGAGTTGCGTCCTCCCAAAGTAAATAGGTTGAACCTTCGTATAAAGAGCAAACTCATTAAAAATTTAAAGTTTGGCTTCTACTTAAAATTTAAATTATGCTATAGAATTGTTCTTACATGATATAGATGTTTTGGTATAAACACACATATTAGCAGTTCAAAAAAAATTTAAAGTACATGGATAACTTTGATGGAAATAAACTTGAAAGCATTTGTGTGGCTTATTTACTGAGCAATGTTAAAGTGGCACTTCAGCATTGCTTAACAAACGAAACCACAAAAATGAGTTCAAGTCTATTTTACTCAACAAATTTCATTTTGGGAGACCACAACTCTTAATTGTAAGGGGAGACATTGGAAACCTCTGAAAAGGGTCTATTGCAGCCACCAACTATTATTTCCCATTATAGTGCAAATATCAGTTGAAAATTTCTGATCACCATCCGGCTGTACATAAGTAGGAAATAGTTTAATAAATCATCAGCTAAATAGGATCAGTAAACTAAACTTAATTAATTGCTAATATCTCTTACACACTGAGTACACTGTACTGGTATACAGTATACAGGTAGTATACTGTATACCAGTAGATATACTGAGTACACTGTACTGGTATATACAGTATACAGGTAGTACTGCAGGTAGTACTGTATACCAGTAGATATACTGAGTACACTGTACTGGTATATACAGTATACAGGTAGTACTGTAGGTAGTACTGTATACCAGTAAATATACTGAGTACACTGTACTGGTATATACAGTATACAGGTAGTACTGCAGGTATTTCTCTATCATATATTATTTATTGGGTGTCTGTAGTAGCTGTGATACAAAATTGACTTATATGAACATATTTTTGCATTGTGTAATTTTCTTGCAATTAGTTATCATTTATACTCAATAATATTTCTGTTAGTGGCAACCAGTTAGTGTTTGTCTTTCCTTTTAGATGTCTTTATTCTGCCATGAATGCCATTATTATACTTTCATGCTGTGGCAGTTTGACATGTTTGATAATTATATAAGACAGCTACTAAAAGGGATTGAATCAGTATGATGACCTTATCTTAGTATACAATATATAGTAGTATATTATAGAATATATAGTAGTATATTATAGAATATATAGTAGTATATATAATATACTATATATAGTAGTATATAATATAGAATATATAGTAGTATATAATATACAATATATAATAGTATATAATATACAGTATGTAGTAGTATATAATATACAATATATAGTAGCATAGAATATACAATATATAGTAGTATATAATATACCTACTATATATAGTAGTATAGAGTATACAATATATATAGTAGTATATAATATACAATATATAGTAGTATAGAATGAACAATATATAGTAGTATATTATATACAATATATAGTATAGTATATATAGAATATACAATATATAGTATTATACAATAACATGTTATAGTATTATAGAATATAAAACAGATAGTATAATATAGTATAGAAAATAGAATATAGATACTCTATCAGTTATACTTATTATGTCTTACATTAGTAATAAAACTAACTGCTTTAAATATTAAATGTTAATAAAAAGGATTGCTCCATTATTTTAGAGTTTAAGGAAAAAAGCTTCAAAAATTTTGCAATCGTTTTATTTTTACTTCAAAAATCAAAACATATTTAAAGTATATAGTTGTTTTTATAAGCTGTTATAAATAAGCAAAAAGCACTCAAATTAATTCTTTTATATAATTAGGTGTTATATATAATCAAATAATAATAAAACATTACGACAGCATAAATTTATGACTTCTATAATCATGATTGATTGATTCAAAGGAGTGGGTACTCTACTGGAGTATATCAGACGATATGAACGCAAATTAAGTATATTAACTCAGTCCACACTGAGATGCTATTTTAGCAGCATAGCTGATAGTAAAAGATCTGCTGCACCCATTAGGTCCCCCGTTGTGAAGTCTGCCGTAGTCTTGACAGGTCAGCTGACTAATGGATTTCCCGAGTTGACTGGCACACGTACCTCCATATCTGGACATGTAGCTCTGAATGCATCCTCTCGCGCATGAGTCACTGGCAGCGCGCATGAGTCACTGGCAGCGCAACTCTTCCATCCTTTCAAAGACAGCATTAATGTAGACAGAAAGGAAAACACTCTCTAACCTGGTTTATAAGTTACTAAAATCTAGATTATTAAAAGTTCTTTATACGTTATATAATATTGTAATTGCAGATCATTCATTTTATTGTTATATAAACATTACACACAGTGCATGATGCTAACCAACATTATATAGACTGGAAATAATGTCTTGGAAATTTGCCATTTACTTTTTCATAATATATGTTTATAAAAAGTTCATAATTTTACGTGCTTCGATTTGTCGTAAACCCCAAACGTGGTTCCCAGCTGGCAGCTAGTATATAAAATACTATAATATAGGCAAAAAAGCTAATGATATTATTATAATATATTGTATCTAAAATGCTATTAACTCTAATCCTTTTGCAGATTCTAATAACACCAAAAAGATTATATACTAATTTTGGTGAAAAACTATTTATAGCTAAAATTTATAACTTTGTCAATTAAGTTGCACTACAATATTTGTGCATGACGTATTTATATTTCTACTCACCATGACAACTATAATATGTCAAAAGCATAAATTGTGGCTGAATATTTTAAGATATAGTATTCTGTGCTATAATCACATTAATATTTTGACATACTTTAACTAGATAATCTAGCAAAAAGTTAGCTATACAACTGCAGTATGAAGTCTATATCTCACCAGTTCCAGGGCTACCACAGTCAATGTAGTACGACTCCTTTATCTGGTATAGTCCGCATGAGAGAGAGCCTAAGTCTAGATTACATCCACTTCCACCACCCTCTAACTGAAACACAAACACTTTATCTTATTGAGGTTTATATATGCATTTGGTTTTATTATAGTTCTCTTTATCATATATTTTTGCTAACAGTATATTTGCATTAAATAAAAGTTAGTTCATGTTAGTAAGTAAGTTATAGTAAATAGATGCTGTATACATGTAACTTACCTGGCCAATACAATCCAGACAAGCATTGCTTACTAAAATAAAAATCAATAAAAGTATATTTATATAGGGTGTATTATTTTAAAAATATAACTTCAGTTTTATTTGGGATCACAAAACATTAAGCGTTTTTATTCCAAATCATATATAGAGAAAAAGTGCAATGGGGCACGCAAAAAACCAAAACAGATTAGAAAATTCATATACGAAACTGAATAAATGCAAAATTATGCCTATATAATATGTTGCTATTTGAACAGCTTAAGAGACTGGGAATTCAAACTGTGCAACATTATCATTGAAAATAAATTAAGAGAGAGAAAAGCTCTGAGAGTATAGATATATAATCTGTAGCTGAAAAAAGAAGCTCTAAATAATATTTTGCAACATTGTATCCATATATTGCTTATAGGTATAAATGTTGAAGAGCAGTTTGATACATGTGCATCAAATACATTTTATTATATCTTCATTTTTAATTTACACATGCATACCATTTATAGGGAATGTAAAAAAGAACTGTATAGTTCAGAAGTAGTTTTATAGTTAGAAAAAATAACGACAATGTTTGGAGAAAGAGGAAGGTTGCATGTTGGGATAAATATCTGCAAAGTGAATAAATAGTGGACATATTTAGGGTTTATTAGGTGTATATAATTATACTATATTATAGAGCTATATATAATATTGTTGCAACAATATGAAATCATATTATTAACATATAGCAACGAGGATAAAATTTTAAGAAAAATTAAATATAGTTATTGCTAAAAAAGAATATAAATAATTTTCTTTTCATAAATAGTGAGTGTTACTTACGATTCCTTGAGTCTGGGTGACAAAAGCAAGAGATAGACAAACCAACACAGCTACAGACAGATGCATGTTGGCAGGCAGAGACAGGTGGTTGAAGGTGACAAGCTCAGTTGGTGCTATAGCAGGTGGTTGAAGGTATCTAAGCTGATGGTAAGTTCAGTTTGTGCAGCTCCTTTTATATTGTTAAGCAACCAATCAGCAGACGAGATTTTGTGAACTGACATATTGTTTGACATATTGCTTAGGTGGTTGCAATATTACACAGCTGTTTATTTATTGCTTGGGTTTCTTGGAAAAGTTAAAGCATATAACAGAAAACAGTGTTTATAGTTTGTATCTATAAGTTGGAATTGCATGGTTGCATGGTTGCATGGTGTAACACTGTTGACCTTTTACACTGCAGAAAAGATGTTTTGAATCAAATAACAATACAGTACATATAGCTCTGTATAATGCAATAAATTTATTGAACTATAATTATAAACAATTTCTAAAGTATCCAGGTTTGCTGCAAACAAAATTCTCAAACATCATGCTATACAAGAGCAACAGAAATTTTAATTGGTTTAATAATTCATTTTAATAATTTAAGCTACACCACTATAGACATTTCTGTACTTAAATTACAGATGTTATAAGAGAATCTTTGTAGTATTAAACATTGAAAACACTCAATTATTGAATAAAAAATGGTTTATTTAGCAGTATAGAAAAACGCAGTCAGCCTACAGTCAGCTAAAACCGATAACATTAATTCATCACTATAAGACATTCAACGCCCAAACACATATAGGTTTCTGCAGTCTTAACTCAGACAGCGACGATACAACAGCTAGATAGACATATTGATCAATATCAAAAATGAATGTCCACTTTTTGCTGTAGTGTGAATGAGGCATTAATAGATTTAAATAAACTTAGCCTATGCATGGTTGAAACAAAACATTCAAGACTCAGACATGCTCAACATTCAGATGCAGTACAGATGAAGGATTTTAATAGCCAAAGATCTTTAATTTTTTATCAAGTTTTGGTTTGGGGCTAAGGTTGACATTTTCACAAGAACAATGAGGTTTTGTTACATATCTAATTTAGAACACGTGGTTTTTTTCAATTTCTAGAAATCTGCACCGATCCGTCTCAACTGCTTTCAGGTTTTCACGAAGATCTGCCCTGTTTATAATTGAGTTTAGCTGGCATGCAGTTGAGTAAAGTAATAGGAACTACAACTGAGATACTCCTACAACTGAGATACTAGCCTTCACTCCTTCTATAGCATATCATGCTATTATTATTTAAATTAAGTCTCATGATCACGTGCTAAGAAATTTCTGGAAAAAGTTGACCGTTATGTCGCACAACTTCCCTGATATAATTCAAAGCTATTATTTTTTGTATTTCCTCTTGCATATACTATATATATATAAGCTCACAAAACAAAACAGAAATTTACAGCGTGTAGTGTGTTCATACAATTTATAGTTTATAATATATTACCCTTAAAAATCTAGGTCAACAATTTCTATGTTGCGGCTCATAATCAAGAGCACCCACACTTCATTAATTTGAGCACTCAGGCTAGAAACTGCCCAGTGAAGTCTTTTCTATATAATCAATGATTAAACAATCAATCATACGTTTGTACATTAAGCTGGTGGAAAGATGTTTTTTGTTGAAATGAAAGGAAATAAGCTGTCTGCTTTTTATCCTTAAATTATAAGTGTCACTTTTTGTGAAATCAACAATTGTTGTTATATCTCACATAATACCCTTATACCTTTTTTTTACTGCACTCTCTATGGTTTAGCAGTATCAGTGCAAAAAGTAATTTTGCTGCAAAAGCATCAAACTTTTTTATTTGGCAAATTTAAATAGCTATTTTGAAATAGATAATATGCTTGCTTACTCACAACAAATATATTGTGAAATGCTTTTGCTCTTGCACAGTTGTTTGTGGTTGCTGGGAGTTTTACATCTGCATAACAAACAGCTTGGTGACAGCTTGGTGACAGCTCGTGACTTTTACAAACAAATATTGCAGACAGAACAAAGTCCATTTCAACGCAAGTAAAAGAAATCATGTCTGCGCAGCTTCGAAATAGTAGATGATATTCATGCAACTCATCTCAATGAATAGATGTAGGAAATATTAAAAAACCTTTTTATTACTAGCTATAATAAAATGTTTCATGTACTAAGTTTTAGTACATATTCATTATATGCGTATATTAAAAAATGTTTGGGGCATGTTTGGGGCTTTGTTTAATGATAATAAGCACAAAGAGCCATTGAATTGTATATTAAATTGTGTAATGAATATAATATAGGTATAATATTTATTGATAAAAGCTGAGCAGGGTTGCATCGTGTTGTTTATTGCGTAAAAGAGTGACAGATTTTACACTGAAACAAATAAACAACGATGGTGCAACAATTTTTCTGAACTTGTTTTTTCATGCAATGTTGCATTTCTACTGCAATAACTGACTCATACTTACACCACGTCTTCATGCATCGAATGGATCTATATACAGGATGCTTCGTACGGATTACATGAAATGAAAAACCACACGTTCCGATGGTTGTGGCTTTATTCCATTGACACTATATATTCCCCCTGCATCCAATGAAAAATCCATTGCATGATGAGAATTGTAAGGGGACGAACTGATAGCTATGATTCACCTGATATATAGAGCAAAACCATAAAGTAAACAATCAAAGTGATGAAGGCTCTAAACTGTAGCTGAAGCTCTACCAGTATAAGTCATTTTCATACTGAGTATTATTTCAATTTACATGTAATAATGCAAAACTAATATATCACACAATCAATCAGCTACAAAAGAAAAGAGATTTCTGCTATAATTTCCAAAACTTGACAATTTTGTTTTTTAAGAAACTGTGGGAACAATTTCAATTGCCATTTTGTAGTACTTGGAGTTGGCTGTAAAATGATATAAAATAACAAAAATTTAAAAAATTCAGAAACTGTCTAAAGAATGTCTTGAAATTGCTGCACATCAGTTCATTTTTTCATCAACACTAAAAGCCTAAGCTTTGTATTTAGACTAATTTGTTGAGCTAATTTTGAATCCAATTCATTGAAAACTTAAGTTTTAAATGCGTGAGATCTGTATTTTCATGAATATATAGAGACATTTCAGCTACAAAATAAAGATAATAACCTGCATTATTTCTTGCTGAAAACTATTTTAGGCATTATATATAAATGTATGTTAAACTATAAATTTCAGCGAAGCTATTTGTAGGCCTTATGACTAACAGCAAGTTGACCCAAAAGTTACAGATCAGTAGAATAAACAATGTGTAATTATAATTTGTAGCTGCTTATTCATACCTTTTAATCATGAGAGCTTCATTTGTTTGAGAAAAGATTAGACTGATATTTATTAGATATAATTATGTATATAATGGTGGGAATTGTTTTACCCCTTCACTGTGGAGTTATCTCCTTATCAGCAGCTGGTAAAGAGTCTCATTATTGGTTCAGATTTACTAGATTAATTTAGCTATAGATTTACTAGCATTATAATTAAGCGGAATCTACTATGTAAGTTAACCAACTTACCTTTACCAACAAAAGAATAATTTGCATCATTTAGATGCATTTACAAACATGATTTATAGCCACAACCATTAAGACGCTTTAGCCTGCAGTATTAATAAAATGGTATAATTTTTTAAACTTATGTTATTTTCAATGAGCCAAGTAATTTCTCCTACCAATAGCAGTAAAACAGGTAGAAACACTCAGCCAGCCAGCACTCAAGCGGCCAATGGAAATGACTCATCGTTGAATGGAAACTTTTACAGCAGACGCGCAGAATGCTGAATGCATTGCTAAAATTAGACGGTCATAAGGCAATGAGTGATGCCAGAATTGCACCTTGGCAGCAATAGATGTAACACGTTGCTAAGGTATGAATGAGCTATAAAAGATCCTCTGTCAGCTCCAGTGTTATTAGAAAACTTCAAATCTACTTAGAAATAATGTTAACCAACATTAAAGTAAGACGTAACATGCATACATGCATTATAGAAGGTCACCAGTTGACTTTCCACATATAATACATGTCTTGACCCCATGCAGATGATAATATAATAATTATGTTTCACGTTTTTGAAAGATATTCTCGGGTATCAGTGAACATCTTTAGTAATATAAAAAAGGCTAGAGGGTATGTAATAGAAAAAATTTAAAAACACTAATCTTATGGTCAAAATTTTACTTTATTTGATTAGAACTATAATATAGTTGATTTTATTATAAACTAAAATTCAAAAATAATTTGCTTACAGTATTGTTGTAGAAACTCTAGTGAAAAAGATGAAGGCATTTTATTAAAATATTTAGGTAAAAGTTATAGTAACGAAAGTTTGCACAATTAAAAAGATTTGCAATTAATTGTTTAGATATTAGAAACTAAGGAAGTTTACTATTCATCATCTAAAGTGAATACACAGACTGTGAGGAATAGTATTTAAAAGAGAATTTGTTTAAATGTAGGTTTGAACTTTAAACTTTCATGCACATACTTGGTCAACTAATTTTAAAATTAACTTGGAAAAGTCATGGAGTTGTCCATCCTGTGAATAGAATACAACTGACCTAATTTCTCTCTCTTATATCTCAGCTCCTACTCTCACATACTTAAACTTGCTATTGTTATATTTCTGTAACATCGTTGTTAAAAACTTGCAGGTTTAGCTATAGACACTTGTTTGCTAGTAGCTGCAGTAATTGTATGCATAATATATAACTGTACTCAGACTATGTGGTGAGAGAAGTACCTGCATATACACATATACCCAGGGCTTGGTAATGTCTGCTATTAGGTAAAATGTACAACTACTAAACCTAAGCATTTTTGCAAATAATACAAAAATCTTATATAAATAAATAATCATGAAACATTTCCAACAGAATACTCAGGTTTCTAATCACTAATTAATAAGTTATTTTAAAGTATATGGAGCTTACTTATCTACTCACATGTTGAAATATCATGCAAGATCTTTGTCTTACTATACCTTATTCTTTAATTCTTAGAAATTAATTCATATATATATTGAATAATTTGAAATTAAAATATTATTCCGGACTGTAAACTGCTATTTTTACTTTTTGTTTTTCAAAAATTGAGATTGAAGCTATACAAGAAAAACTAGCAAATAAACAAACCGAGGCTATTTATAAATCAGAGAGCTGTTGTAATATCTTGACAGGTCAGCTGACTCCTGTATTTCCCGAGATTATAAGCACATGCACGTGCCTTCGTATCTGGGCATGTAGCTCTGAATGCACCTTGTAGAGCATGAGTCACTGGCAGCACAACTCTTCCAGTCTGTCAGTCAAACATATCAGAATCAGAACATTTTGTCAGCGAGTTTTATGTTTCTTTGTGAATTAATGTGAGATATCGTATGATCGAATGCTAAAATAAGCAATTCTATTTTGAACAATTTCCATAAACTTTTTGAATTATTATCCAACTTTAGATTTACTGAATTTATTCAACACTATAATGTTATTAATTTATCAAATCTATATAATTGTTTAAATATAGGTGCTATACCTGCATGCTTCATTTAATTTACATAAAGCCATTTTATTGATCATTACTGCCACACGAATTTTTTCTAAAGGGTATAAATTTCATCAATCTCAATTTTTATAATGATATAAGAAGATGCTAAGCAAAAGTATTTTTATTTATTACTTATCATTAGGTATTTATTTTTTTCTATGATAGAACTAACTTATGCATAAAATAATTTAATTTGCAAATACGGTGAGAATTTCTGTGAGAATACAAAGTAGAAACTTTACTAAAAAATAGTTGTGAAATAAATTCCAACAGATCAAAACTTCTCAGAAGTCAAATAAATGTTCTGCTGAGTTAAACTGCATAAACATTTAATGAATTTTAATAAAAATTGCTAAATATTTGACCCGCAGCTTTCAGTTTTGACGAGAGTGAAGGAGCTGTTGACGTGTACTTGTTGGCTTTGATCATGGCTGCGAGTAAGTTGCTGGTTGTCCCACAGCTTTCAGTTTTGAAGAGAGTACAAGAGTTGTTGAAATATGCACTTAATTGTTGGCTTTGATGAACTAAGCAAGTTGCTGGTTGGCCCGCAGCTTCAGATTAAACAATGCACTAGAAAACGAGTTGTTGATAAGGACTTCTCGGCTTTGATCACATATATGAGGATTTTTAAGGTTTGTAAGTTATACCTGCATTTATTGTACCACAACCCATAATCTAGAATATTTGTTTTATAACAACAATTATATAATATTGTAAGGAAATTATATATTATTGTATTATTGTATCGAACAGGCAACTTCATGTTTCACTACTTAGTATTCCACGTATATTAGAGGCGGTGTACCTAGCCTAATGCAGCGCCTACTGACACTCAGACAATGGGACGACTAGTTACGATAGAAATGGGACTAATTAGTTAGAGTTGATTGACAGCGAGTTTGCAGTTAGCGGAGAGCAGTAGACTAGTCAAGTTGTACTTGTGCTTATATGTAATCGTTGTGTCCTTTTATGTAATAAGAAAATCTTGTATCTTTCGTATAAATAAACTTATTCTCACTCTAAATCGGCAGCATTACTTTAATCATAGTTACCCACAAAAAAGTGAAGCAAAATTTCACAACAGTGGTGGCAGCAGAAAAATTAAATTAGAAGCTAATGCTCCTAGCCAAGGAGTAAAAGAATATGACGAGTGACGGCAGAGGAGACATTCCCTGTCTGGAACCGATTGAACCGGCAGCTGTAGAGAATGTCATAGGCGGCCCAGCGCTGCTGATAGACAGGTATTATTTGTGGACTTCTACAAAGACGTGTTCAGTTGCAATGACCATGACATGGGTCTGACTAAGGCTGTTTGAAATACCCCTGGCGGCGAGAAGTGGGCCAATTCGGCAGCCGACCCGATGGTTAGGTCCTGAAAAAGAAAAGGAAGTGAGCCGTTAGGTGCACAAGACTTTCTGAACCGAGACCTGATAGAGGCAACACACAGTGCTTGTAGCTCTCCAGTTGTCCTGGTTTGGAAAAAGGATAGGGGCTAGAGATTTTGCGTGGATTAACGCAAACTGAACAGCGTGACCATTTAGGACGCTTACCCTCTTCCGAGGATCGATGAGTCGCTGAATGCTTTAGCCGGCAGCAAGTTCTTCAGTACGCTGAACTTGCTAAGCAAATATTGGCAAATGCCCCTGAGTCTTGAGGCACAGGACATGGTCGCTTTTAGAACGCGGGATGGGCTGGGGAAATGGGAGGTGCTGCCGTTAGGATTTACGTCTGCCCCGGCCACCTTTCAGCGACTCATGGAGCAGGTCCTCAGTGGGTTACACTGGAAGACCTTGCTAATCTACCTCAATGACGTCATCGTCATCTCTCCCAATTTGGATACTCATATCAGTCGACCCATAGAGGTGCTCGATCGACTTCGAGCCGCCGGCCTAAAGCCTAAGCCCTCTAAGTGTGCGCTGTTACAACAAGAAGTTATGTGCCTGGGCCACGTAATTGGTCAGGACAGGGTTGCCACCGACCCCGAGAAGGTACAGGCTGTGAGAGACTGGGCCGTCCCTTTGGACCTCCTTGAATTGCGAGCGTTTCTGGGGTTGTTAGGGTGCTATAGACAGTACATACCAAACTTTGCAGAAATTGCTCAGCCGTTAAACCAGCTGACAGCTAAGGGGATCCGCTGGCAGTGGACGTATGCTCAAGGATCGCTGATGGAAGCACCCATCTTGGCATACCCCTATCTGAGTGACCACAATGTGGGGGCTGTGCTGTCTCAGGTCAAACAACAAACAACAAAGTCAGTTGTGTCTCCTGATTGGTTGTTCTACAACATAAAAGGAGCTGCACAAACTGTTTTGATACATTCAACCACCTGCTAGCTCTGACTGAGCCTGTCACTTTCAAGCACTTGTCTCTGCCTGTCAACATGTATCTGTCTTTAGCTGTGTTAGTTTGTCTTTCTCTAGCTTTTGTCACCCAGTCTCAAGCGTACAAGCACAGTAAGTAACACTCATTCTTTATAAACATATAATTATTCAAATTTATTTTTATAGTAATAATTATAATTAAACTTTTTATAACTCGACCTAATATTTTTGTTACAATGTTAATACGACTTCTTATTTTTGCATTAATATCATATAGCTCTATAATAGTACACCTAATAAACTCTATATATTTCTGCTATCTATCTATAACCTCAGAAATCTTTCCAACACGCAACTTTTTTCTTTCCCCAAACATTGTCATGTTTCTAACTCAACTGTGGCTGGACTTGCACCTGCATTGCACTTAATCCTATAGTAAACGGTATGCATGTGCAAATTAAACGTGGAAATGCAATAAAATATATTTGACTCACCTTCAGCATTTACTTATAAGCAATACATACATGTAGATATATCAGTTAGACCTTTTTTTCAGCTATAGATATATAATGTACGTATATAAAATAGTCTCAGAGTCATTCTCTTGTTTAATTTCTTTTAATGATTTTTCAATCTCCAGTCTTTTGTTTTTCAAATAGCAACATAGACATAATTTTGGAGTTATTCAAGTTTATATGGATGTTCTATAATCTGTTTCAGTTCTATAAGTGCCTCAATCCCCCTTTTTTCTATTTTTTGGAACAAAAGCACTTGTTTTGTAATTTCCAAACAAAATTGAAGTTTTATTTTCACAATATTAAACTCTTCATATACTTTTATTACTTTTTGTTTTAGTAACCAATGCTTGTCTGGATTGTATTGGTAAGGTAAGTTACTGCATATAGTAGGCCTACGTTATGCTTACTATTTACTTACTAACATGAACTAATTTCTATTCCCTGCTATATAATACTGTTAGTAAAGATATATGATGAAGAAAACTATTATAGCCAAATACATAAACTTCAATAAACTGAAGTGTTTGTGTTTGCAGATAGAGAGTGGTGGTGGAAATGGATGTAGTTGGGTCGGCGGTTCTTACTTGTGTAATAAATATGCAATAGCGGAGTCATACTACATAGAATGTGGTAAACCTGGAACTGGTGAGATACATATTTCATATACAAGCTGCCAACCCATGCAGTTATATAGCTAAAGTTTGCTAGATTATAAGATATTCCTTTAAAGTTCTAGTTAAAGTAGCAAGGTTCTAATTTGATATCGTCTCTTAGAACATTATGTGTTTGACATAATTGCCATGATGGTGAGTAGAAATATAAATAAACTATGCTCAAATTTTGTAGTGTATCTTAACAAAGAAAAACTTTTTACGTTGCTATGAAGTTGTTTTTCAACATTGTTTTTATGTTTTTGGTTTTACTATTGAATATGCAAAAGTATTATAATAGTTAATAGGATTTCAGATGCGTTATATTTATTGCAGTAACATCATTCATGATCTTTCTTGCCTGCTGTATAGTATTTCATATATAACGAGTACATGTCACATGGAAACCGATTTGGGATTTACGCAAATGAACGCACTCAAAACTATAGATCCTTTAAATACATATTATTATGTAACATTAAATGATAAATTTTGAAGACATTTTCCCAATTTCACTGTAATGCTAAGGTAATTATAGCACCAGTGAGTGTAATGTTTATAACAATAAAAGAGAAGTTCTAAGTACAATATCATATAACATATAAAGAACTTTTAACAATCTATAGTAACTTATAACTGCAGGGAAAGAGAGTGTTATTCTTCCTGCATGTTCAAACTAATGCTTTCTTTGACTGACAGATTATAAGAGTTGCGTTGTCAATGAGGCATGCGCGAGAAGATGTATTCGGAGGTACGTGTCTAAATATGAAGACAGATGTTTGAATCAATTCGTTACAAGGACCGATGAGTACCTGACATGCCAAGACTATGGCAGAATACACAAAGGGGGTCGTAATGGCTGCAAATCATCATCTACTAAGAGTTATGCTCGGAAAATATGGAAGAAGTGTAAACTGCCATAATGCTGCTATATAGAGGACAGCCCAGTACTCCTTTGAACAATAATCAAGCAATAGGATTGTCTGATTATATAATGCAGCTAATTATATAAAATAAATTAATTTAAATGCTTTCTGCTTACAATATAGCTTATAAACAACAATTACATACTTTAAATATGTTTTGAATTTACTAAATTACTAAAGCAGCTGTATTTCAGTTTCACTTTTTGAACTAAAATAAAATGATAGCAAAAGTATTATACCTAAACTTGTAATGCTCTTTTCAATGAACCTTCAAATAACGGAGAAATTCTTCTTTAAAAATATATAACATTTAAAACAGTTAGTTTTGTTATTAGCATGATACATATAATATACATGTAAATATAATATAATATATAACATAAATATATAAGAAATATAATGTAAATATAACTACTATGTATATTTTATATTATATAGTACTATTTATTGTATGTTCTATACTACTATCTACTGTATACTCTATACTACTATATATTATATATTCTATACTACTATATATTATATATTCTACACTACTATCTACTGTATATTGTATAATACTATCTATATTATATATTCTATATTACTATCTATATTATATATTCTATATTACTATCTATTATATATTCTATACTACTATATATTGTATATTCTATATTACTATATATTGTATATTCTATATTACTATATATTACTGTATATTCTACACTACTATATATTGTATATTCTATATTACTATATATCGTCTATTCTATATTACTATATATTGTTGTATATTCTACACTACTATATATTGTATATTCTATATTACTATATATTGTATATTTTATATTACTATCTATTGTATATTCTATATTACTATATATTGTATATTTTATATTACTATCTATTGTATATTCTATATTACTATATATTACTGTATATCCTAGATATACTGCTCATCTTACTGATTCAATCCCTTTCAGTAGCTGTCTTATTCATTGAACATGTCAAACTGCCACAGCATAAAAGTATAATATTAGCATTTATAGCAGAATTATAAAGACATCCAAAAGGAAAGACAAACACCAACTGATTGCCACTATATAGAGGGTAGACAACTTTCAAAAATATTAATTTCATTGTCAAACTACTTTATTTGATTCTAACTAAATTTTTTTTATATAAATTAGAATTAATTTATAAAAAATTATTATAGAAACTCTAGCGAAGGCATTTTATTAAAATATTTAAGTAAAAATTATAACAACGAAAACTTGCACTAAAAAAACATGCAAATATGCCACAATACATTTCCAACAGTATTCTCAGGTTTCTGATTACTAAATAAGCTATTTTAAAGTATGGGGCTATTTTATTTGATTACATGTTGAAATAATATACAATACCTCCGTCTCATTATACCGCATTCTTTATTTTTTGGAGTAGACCCATAGATATTAAATATTATAAAATTAAAATATCATTGCAAACTGTAAACTATTGTTTGTAATTTCTGTGGTTTTCAAACTGAAATTTAAGCTACAAGAAAAACTAGCAAATGAACAAATAAATTAGGACATATTAGGTTATAAAGCAAATAGTTCCAAAAATACCCCTGGCATTATATCTGATTATTATAGTATAACAGATTCTAATAACTACAGGAAATGTTTCAATCTACCAAAGATGTGTTTGTAGCTCAAAAACAATGTGAGTTTAAAATCACTCAAGAGATATTGTTAGTTTATTTGTTTGCTGAATGGTAAAAATTTCAAATATTCTATAATCTTTCACTTTTCTCTGTAACTGACTAAGTTATTGTTTGACTTTAAATATAGAAAATGTGACTGATTGTTGATATAAGCTCATGTTACAGTGAGATATCTACAACATAATTTTAGAGCATGAAACATTAGCTAACTATAAATTTATATAATAGTTCAGCTATATATATAAGCAATTGTTGATAAGAACTAGGCTCTACCTTTCATGTAATCCTATATATAAACATGGCAATAGCAAATCCAACATTGTTATGGTATTTGTTTATTACAAAGTTTAAATTTATACGGAAATAATTTTTTCATTTATAGTATAATATATACTTGTATATATAGATCCATGAAAACTTGTTTCAAAAGGAATGCATTATTTTCTATAAATAGATCACAGAGTAGTTTAATAGCAGGCTATGCTAATATAACATGTTTACTTGCTATATACAAAGTTTTGTATAAAAATACTTTTAAAACTGAGGACTTGAATATATCTTTCAAATATCTTATTATCTGTTTATCATTAGTGGAGAATAAACACAAGCAAAGTTGATAATTTTAGCACAAAATAATAATTTACATTAGCATTTTAATCAATACAAAGCCTAGTCCAGCTCGCACAGGCTGGCAACAGCGTCAGCATATAGCTTAGCTGTTGACCCTCGGCATCCCTTTGGTCCCCCAAAGTGAATCCTGGCGTAGTCTTGACAAGTGAGCAGGTGGATTGGCTTGTTGACGTGGTACGCGCAGATGTCCCGATACTTTGCTACGTACGTGTTAATACATGCTATAGCACACGAATTGTATATTCCACACAATGGCCAGTCTGTAAAGTTAGATGTTGAGAGTGACTTTTGCACAAGTTATAACTGCTAATATCTTAATTGCAACCCAGTTGAATTAAAGAATTTATTTAAATTTTGTAGTAGCTTAAACTATAATTATAGCTGTGTTATAGAAACTTTTATATTTTTTTAAAAACCTTACTAGGTCAACTACAAAATGAATAATTGTTAAGAAACACCTATTGAGGTTATGAACTATATAATTGAGTTTTTTATTAACACCACTCCCACACTTCAAGTAAAAAGTAGGTATAAATAGCAAGAGTTTAGGAAAACTCCCTCTAAAATGCACAGGCCTTTATTATATAATAGTGTTTAAACTTGAGAGGATTATAAGAGCTATATTTGCTTGGCTATATAATGGAGTATAGTTAAATATATACCATGACAGCACATTGTATATTACCGTTTCCAAGGTTACCACATTCTTTATGGTACTCCTTTGTGAGATGGTAATCCCCACATCCAACCTCAGCCTTTCCATTTCTCTCACAGCTAGCTGGTGGTCCTTCTTCTATCTACAACATTCAGGGTGATGCAACGCTTATATAATATTCCATTGTAATCGTCTAGAATATCAGCAGTTCTTAAACTATATCTGTAAAAATGCTTTGCGATATTCTGATTATTATTTAATTTTTTAACTATAGGTGTGTTTCCTATGTATACTGATAATTGAATTCAGCTTCTCCATTGATTTCATTCACATTATATGCTATTTAATTGTAAGTGTGTTAACTGTGAACGCATGGGCTAATTGCAGGAATAATTCTTAAATATATATTTTATTTTTGTTTGCTAAGGAAAAAATATAATAAAGGATTTAATCAGAATTTTTATTAGCAGTAGCTGATTATCACCGTGGCAACACCATCACACAACTTAACATTAACTTGTTTATGGAAATATATAACGAGATACCATTACTCATTGATATGCTCCCATTGTTTTTTGTTGCAAATAAGAGAAGTTTTAACAAACAATCATTAAATTCCTGTCTATTTTTATAGTCTTTTATCATTTTAATTATATTTAAAATGTTATTTTTAGTATCAATGAACACTTACCCTGCCAATACATCTGATACACTCTCTACTGACTACACTGGGATAGCTGACTGAAACACAACATAGAGCATGACGTCACAATTTCTGCATATGGATAGTCTTAAGTAGTGTTGGTATGTATAAATATCTGATAGATTATGCCAAATATGTTGAAGTTTGGTGAAACAAATGAAATGATTAATAGTTTAGTGAATTTATATCATCAAATAAAATTATGTTATTACAAAATATAGAAATGAAAAATATTACAACTTAGCAGTGTAATGTTTACGGTTTATTATGTGATCTTTAAACATATATAAAATATAAGAGAATCTTATAATTATAATGAATTTTAGATATTGCAATAGTACATATTATAGTACTGTGTCTTTGGTTTTGTAGAATGTATGAGTATACATTAATATATATAGTCATACTTACAGTTGGGATTGTAAGTCTGCTGGCTCTTTGATATAAAAAGGAAGAAAACAGTCACAGCAAACAGATACATGTTGACAGGCAGAGACAGGTGGTTGAAAGTGACAGGCTTAGTTAGTGCTAGCATGTGATTGAAAGTGACACATTTAATTGCCACTTTGCTCAACTTTTAAATAATTTTGAAGCATCCAATGAAATTTAAGCAGATTTCATTGTGCTTTAGACTGATTATAGCTTTAATGTCAACTAATCACAGTATTATAAGATTAAACTGTTTGTTTCTATTTATAAAATACTTTGTTGTTTTCATTGTTTTCCCACAAGTTATTTAGAATATATTGGGAAAAGAATATGTTTATTTTACTAGAGTTCCTTTAGTTGAAGTCAAAGCAATGCTGACAAATGAAGGCTGGCTTGGTTTAAATCATGCATGTAGTTATTCTATGAAGATTGGACATCCTTAGCTCATGTGTGTATTATAGATTTTGTATGACACTTGACTGTAGTAATATTTCATATTTGATTTGGATGGTTTTTTTCCATTTGAAACGTATGAATAACTTTCCAAGACAATTTCATGAAAATCTCACCACGAATTCTATCTCAATGCTGGGTAAAACATGTACATTCCATTTTCTCTGCCAGATCACTTATTCCAGCTACTCTCACGTATTACTTTAGGTACTTGAGATAATGTCTATACTGTGGTATGCTTATTATAATATATATACAGCTCAATACTCTCACGTATTACGTTAGGTACTTAAAGCTACATGGAAAAGAAACGTGAGCTAGCATTAAGAGAGTCATTGCCACGTTAGATTAATGTCCACTGTGCTTATTATATGTATACAGCTCGTTTCTTTTTAATTTTTAATTTTTTCAACTTTTTCAATAGCTTTCCGTAAACTATTCACTGTGAGTTTGCTACCAGCCAAAAAGGCTAGATAATCGTGTCCTATAAGTGCAGTCATTATGCCATGCCACAAAGCTTTTTATTATAATTTTTGATTGGGTGCTGTGTCGTGGGTCATCAAGAGGTTTTTGGGAAGAAACTAAGCATGTTTCTACAATATACTATAATATAATATAATAATAATATAATACACTATTATATTAAAACATATTATACTATATTATAATATATTATAGTGCATCTATCACCATAAGTGGAAGTGTAGTATAAAAAGCTGTTTATATTAGTATAGTTTTCAGTATAGTAAAGAATAGCTGTTGTACTTTAGTATGCATGGGTAGACCAGTAGTTCACTTGTGTTCACCTTACAGAGGTTTTGTATTTCCATCAGTTATTTTTACAGAATAATTGAAACAGAATCTTAACATCCAACTTGTTTTTACTTTGTTCAACTTGAATTATTTGCAGTTTCATTATACAACAAATATTATAAGAATTTAGGTGACTATATTTTATTCATTTTATTGCAGCAGCTACAATACAGGACAAAACGAAGGAACATGTTTTACATCAATTATTCATAAATTTATGAACTGTTTTTATTCAGTTACTTTATATGCAGGACATTAAGAAGTATGTTAGTTTATTTTACTCAAAAGAAATCTTCACAGAAGCGTAAATGCTTTTTCAAGCGATAGGAGCGAGTTAGTGAGTTTTAACTCAGTCGGCATCGAGATGCTATTTTAGCAGCATAGCTGAGAGTAGCAGATCTGCTGCAGCCACTGGGTCCTCCGTTGTGAAGTCTGCCGTAGTCTTGACAGGTCAGCTGACTAGTGGATTTCCCGAGATGACGAGCACATGTACTTGCATATCTGGACATGTAATTCCTGACACATGTTCTAGAACATGAGTCACTGGCAGCACAACTCTTCCACCCTGTGAGTCAAACAAACAGAATATGAGAACACAACTCTCTGCAGTCAGGGAGTTATATTATGTCGCTTTGTGAATGCAAGATTATAGACTTAATTATAGTTTGAACGGTTTACATAAACTGAATTAGTATGATATAAAAAGATGCTAAATCCAAGTATTTTCATGTATCCTTTATGAATTTTATAATATTTATTGTTAAATATAATATTATTACTATAGTAAAGATAATTTATACATGTTTGTAGAACAATTCAGTTTACAAATATTCTAAGAATTGTTGTGAGAATACAAAGAAAAGACTTTTGCTGAAAAATATTTGAGAATTATATTAATTCTCACAGATTAAAAGTTAATGTAAATATTCAATAAATTTTGTTATAATAAATAACTAAAGTCATTGCAAAAAAAATAAATTTTATCACATCGATCTCACCAGATCCAGGTTGACGGCAGTCAGTGTAATATGGCAGCTTTATCTGGTATCTACCACATGAGTAGGAGCCAACGTCCCAATTACATCCACTTCCACCACCCTCTATCTGAAAACACAAACATGGTCTCACTTTATCGTTCTAACTGCAGCAAGTTCATTATTATTTCAATTTTGAAACAAAGTATTGATATTATTTGCGATAATGAATAATAATTATTTTATTAAGTGAAATAAATTTAAACCAGAAACTCACCCGACCAATGCAATTCAGACAGGCACTGCTAACTAAAATAAAAACAACAACAGCTTAAAATTCATATATTCTTTGCTCGCATCTACCAAATATATAATTAAACTTAAAACTTTTATTTGGTAAAGCATGTATTCAGAAACGGCAATAAAAACCTGCTTTAATATACTATTGTTTTGAATATAGAAATATAAATATATGGTTAATGAGGTATGAAATAGAAATAGGGAGTGAGAATAGCATTGTCTAGCCAACAAGTGAATTTAATAATAAAACTTCAGTTGCTATGATTATTACAAAACCTGCTATAATTTTCTATACATTTAAAACAAATCTACAAGAAGTATTTGTATACTTACCATATGCTTGAGTCTGGGTGACAAAAGCAAGAGAAAGACAAACCAACACAGCTAAAGACAGATGCATGTTGAAAGCTAGAGACAGGTGCTAGAAAGTGACAGGCTTTATAGTTGGTGCTACCAGGTGGTTGAATGTATCTAAACTGATGGTAAGTTCAGTTTGTGCAGCTCTTTTTATATTGTAGAACAACCAATCAGCAGACGAGATTTTGTCACTGAAGTGATTTTCTGGTTTAATCTAGTTGATAATGATTGCATCATTACACAGTTTAATTTATTATTTTTAATATATTTTCAAGTTCACTTTAAAAACAGAACAAGGCTTATGAGTAATATTGCAACTCATATGCGATTAGCTATAATATATACTCGTAATGAGTATTGCTATTATACTCATACCAGGCATATAGCATGATATTGATAAAAAGCTTTTCAGTTAAAACTTTTTACAAAAATACTAAAAAGCCAATTTAAAGCTCTCAGTAACTCTCTTTGTAGCGTCGCCACTAACTATAGATGAGTTGTACTGGTGTTGGTTTTCGTAACTTTATTTTTACGTATTCCAACTGCCGTAAGAAACTATAAAAGTAGGTTAATATATACAGTTATAATAGGTTTTTAAAAACAAAACAAACAAAAATTATTTATGACATTGTAAAGTATTCAAACATATATGCGGATTTTAGATTAATCACCTCTTGCCTTTTTTTAGTGGCTAGCTAGGGTGAGTTTGACTCTAGGAAATGACATTGTAGGTCTACTAAAATATTAAAGTTTATAATAAAAATGACAACAAATGATAACTGCCATAGACAAAGTTAATTAATTATTAGTTAAGACAAGTATTAGTGCATGTATCATATAAACAAAGATTGAACTTGTATTCAAAGTTGACTTGAATTAGTATAGTTGCAGTGAATTACTGTTATGAGTAAAAGTAAAACTTTAAGCTACAAATTAGGATTCTATCCTGTGACAATCTGATCAATAACTGGAGAGCCTGTCTTAAGAAATTGTAATTTTATGAGAAATCTATTATAAAGTAAACACATAGCCATAAATTTTATCATGCACCGATTACGCACTGGTATTTCAAACTTGTTAAACTCCTAAACATGTTAAATAAACCAAATATTTATTATTAAGTTGAAATAGATAAACAATACTTAAGGAAAGCTTCAAATCATACAAATACTGAAAAACAAAACTAACCTGTGCCTCTTGAAGTTAATTCCAATTCAAATTCATTTATATTTTGCTAATTATATCATTAAAATTTATTGCTATTTATGCGATGGAACTTGCATTGCCAGCGCGCTACTATTCTACTAACTGTAGGGTCAACGTCTGCACTGAAACATCCGGGCTGCCAAGACGTAAGGCTACAGCCAATGGGCGAGGGCGTGCTGTTATCTAATTAATGAATTGACAACTATTGCAGTCGTTGCGTTGCGTATATAGGCAAGAATCACGTGATGTGATCATCTATTTGAGTAGAACGTTGCGCTAAGCGCAACGTTGAATGCTTAATAAACTGTTGGATATTCATTCCGTTATGCTGCTTTTACAACTTGAAATAATTACGCTCTAGAGTATATGTGATAACTTTACACTCTTCCATTTTAGTTCTGACTCCTAATTATATAATTATTTTGTTACATAAGTTAGTTCTGACTCCCTAGTGTATAATTACATTGTTACATAAGTTTACTCCGAGTATGACTTGCTAATTAAGTGCTTTAACATTTTCTTTTGTTATTGTCTACTTGTTCACTGAAAGTTTAGTTGTTTTGTTTTGAATTAGAAAAATTATTATCAGGAAAATTATAGCTACTATATCTATTCTCCAATATACTGGATAGCTTAGTGAACTCAATTGTTTAATGGATCTCTTTTGCACAAATAACTTTTATATTTTCTACTGAATATTATTAACAGCCCAAGTGTTTTATGTTATAAACATTTTATTTATAATACACTTTTTACTAATTTGAAGTCAAAGATTAATTGGAGCTCAATCAGCAGTTACTGTATGTTTTATTTTAAAAATATTTTTAATTATAATCAGATACAATAAACCAAAAGCATTACTACATACATTATTGTAATGTAAATAAATGCAAAGATTCCTGGTGCATTATACTAATTTAAATGAATTATTATAGATTATCTAAATAAAAATTATAATTATAACTATAGTTTCTTTAAAATTCTTGACACTCATTTATGCACTACACAAATATATATTTTAGTTATAATCTACTGACTGTTTTGATGCTGAAATTATGTTGTTTTATAAAAAAAATCGATGCTCAAGTTGGTGAATTTTCTAGCTGGCACGATTTGGAGTCTCAGGTACCATAAAACCAGTAATAAATATTGTTGAATTTCATTGCATGCAGCACACAGTTTACTCACTGAATTAGTTTAAAAGTTTAGACCCTCAAACAGTATATGTGAATGACGGCTAAGATATATTTGAATATTTGAGTACTGCATATAAATGAAGTATGTCGAGAATTCTTTACCATTACCTTGGCATAAATTCATAAACAGCAAATAAAAACTTATAGAAGTTAGATTTTACATACATACTTTCATTATATTTTCTTTTTTTGCAAAACAAATTGCTGTTATGCTCTGAGATATAATATATTATTATAGTGCTTTTCTTTGCAATATTCTATTTTAGTTTTCTCTATAATCTTGAATCTCGTGACAGCAACTGTTTCCTGGTTCGGTGGTATTGTTCTTCTAGTGACATGGTGTGCTTACATTAGCATTGATATCTGATTCATTGTTCTAGTAGAATGACTGCAGCAGTGTGTAGATGTACTTGAATGATAAACTTTACAATGTGATGCTACTGATAGTAGGAGAGCAGCTATTGGCTGGGAGTTCATGTAAACCTCTGCTCATTGGCTAATCAACAGGGTGAATCTCTCAGTTGAATTGCAACATCAAAATATAAAAACAAACAAACAATCAGTATTAAAATAAACAATGAGTTGCTATAGGCAGAAAATTCTAAACAAAGCCTAGTTATTTTGAGCAGCTTCTACCTTACACGATAAACATGCTAAATATAGCTGCTGTTTGATGAAATCATATTACGTAATAATATGATTTGTAAGAAAGGAACAATTATTTATTTTAATATTTACTTTATGCTTTTTACATTTTTATGTTGCAATTCAAAGGCTCATTACACTGTGAGAGATGTGCCCTGTTGATTAGCCAATGAGCAGAGGTTTACATGAACTCCCAGCCAATAGCTGCTCTCCTACTATCAGTAGCATCACATTGTAAAGTTTATCAGTCAAGTACATCTACACACTGCTGCAGTCATTCTACTAGAACAATGAATCAGATATCAATGCTAATGTAAGCACACCATGTCACTATAGAAGAACAATACCAAGGAACCTGCAGGAAACAGTTGCTGTTACACAATTTAGGAATATATTAGTGTATTATTAATTTTATTTATTGGGCTAGCATTTACTTGAAAGGAAGCTGAATTAAAAGCCAACAGATGCTCTGTTTGTTTAACCATTTCAGGTTTTGCATGTTTTTTATTTGGCAACAATTTAAAAAACAGGTTTTTACCAATAGTAGCTATAGCTACTATTGGTAAAAACCATGGCAATTTCTCTGTCTTTGCAGCTTCTTTTATATTGTAGAACAACCAATCAGGGGCTAAGGTTTGATAGCTGGTAAGTACGTAATAACATAATTTATAGACAAGCTACTCATATTAAGAGTATAACAACGTAACGTGTGAGTTGCTTTTTTGTACTCATCAGCTTTGTTCTGTTTTCAGTTGAACTCAAAGGTATAGTAAACTGTGTAACAATGCATCCGCTACATCAAACAAGGAAATTACTTTAGTGACCAAACCTTAGCCCCTGATTGGTTGTTCTACAATATAAAAGAAGCTGCAAAGACAGAGAAATTGCCATCAGTTTAGATACCTTCAACCACCTGCCTATAGCACTAACTGAGCCTGTCACTTTCAACCACCTGTCTCTGCCTGTCAACATGCATCTGTCTGTAGTTGTGTTAGTTTGTCTTTCTCTTGCCTTCGTCTCCCAGACTCAAGCATACGGTAAGTATACAAATATTTCTTGTAGATTTATTTTAAATGTATAGAAAATTGTAGCAGGTTTTGCAATAATCATAGCATATGGTAAGCAAACACGGCATGCACACTTTTTGAATCATTGTGTCATTTTTTTTACAATAATTAAATATACGAAGGAATATAAATTGCGTGAAGATTAGTATTAATATATAGATAACTGTATACTATATAGTAAACAACTGCTAACTTCTATTCTGCTGCAGTTTACTAAATATCGGCTTTCTATTTTTATAACAGCTCTCAAATTCTTAAGTATTTTGTCTTCTCTTAATAGAGATATTCATTATTACTATTATAACCCATTTGTTGCATTTATTTATTTTTATTATGTCAACTATATATTGGTATGCTGTCAAATCTTTTGTTTCAAATGGAAAACACATGCTCTAAAAGTTTACAAATAAACTCAATAAGATGTAGAAGTTTTCAAGAATACAGAAATTTCAAGTTGTTATTTATTTTATTTCAGTAAGCAGTGCCTGTCTGAGTTGCATTGGTCGGGTAAGTTTCTAGTTTAAGTTTACTTTGTGTATTAAAATAACTTATTTACTTTCACCATAATATTAATAATCTGTTCTTTGCAAGTTGAAAAAAATGTAGAAAACTAAAATTAAAATAATGTGTGACACCTTCATGAAACAACATATTTGTGTTTTCAGATAGAAAATGGTGGACGTGGATGCAATTGGGACGTCAACTCTTACTCGTGTGGTAGATATCAGATAAAGGAGATATATTACATTGACTGTGGTCAACCTGGATCTGGTGAGATGAGTCATTTTTATTGTCATTGGTATCATTTATTTAAATAGTAATTTTAGTTATTTATAGCAAAATTTAGTGAATGTTTACATGAAATCTGCAAAACATGTTTAACCCAAATCAGTACTGCAGTACTGATTTGGGTTAAACAAAGTAAAGCTTTAATCTGTGAGAGTTCACTAACTGCAAAACTTTTTTCAATAGCATTTCTACTTTTTATTTTTACAGAAATTCTTACAATATTTGTGAATTAAATTACATAAAATAATTTTAATAGTAATTTAACTTATATGTGTCTGTAAATAATACATGACAATACTTTTTGCTTTGCATTTTCTATATAATTGAACTTTTTAAGATTTATTGAAGTTTTGCTTTTCATAAAATATGAATGACAAAAGTAATCAATAAAACGACATTTTGTAAGGTAAATATAGAACTAACATATGAAAAATATTTTCAAACAGTAGATTTTATAAATTAATAGCATATTGTAGTGTTGAACAAACTCAGTAAATCTAAAGTTTGAATTCAAACAGCTTATCAAAGTAACTCAAACATCCATAAGTCTTACATGCATTTGCAAAGAAATATAGAATTCAGTGATTGCAGAGTTTTGTGTTCTCATATTCTGTTTGTTTAACTGACAGACTGGGAAAGTTGTGCTGCCAGTGACTCATGCTCCAGAACATGTGTCCAGAATTACATGTCCAGATATGCAAGTACATGTGCTCGTCATCTCGGGAAATCCACGAGTCAGCTGACCTGTCAAGACTATGGCAGACTTCACAATGGAGGACCCAGTGGCTGCAGCAAATCTGCTACTCTCAGCTATGCTGCTAAAATAGCATCTCAGTGTGGACTGAGTTAAAACTTGTTAACTCGCTCATGTCGATTGAAAAAGCAGTACAGCTTTTGTGAAAACTTTTTTTTAGTACAATAACATGTAATAAATTTCATAATGTGTTGTATTTTAAAACCATTTTAATACAAATTAAGTAATTAATTTTACAAAAAATTAAACAAAAATATGTTTCTTTGTTTTGCACTGTTCTGTAGCTGCTGGAATAAAGTGAATAAAATATCATGGCTGCAGCAAACCTGAAACTAATACCTATGCTGCCGAAATAGCATCCAAATGTGCACTGAGTTAAGAATGTGCTAGATTCTTGTGAAAATTTCCCTGCTGAAATCATTTGAATATTTAAAGTAATGAACTTGAATTTCTTTTTTTATTTTATGTCTACACTGCAATCACTAGATAATTATTCTCATAAAAATTACTTTTGCTACTAACTTGTTATTTCTTAGATAATTGGCATATTTTATAAAATGAATACTGAATAGATTTTTTACAAGAAAATCTAATTAAACAATAAACTCATTGCAAACTGATGTCTTTGTATACCAAATTATTCAAATACATCGTTTAGGCATAAATAAAAATGTGATTTTCTTTTAGCTAGTATAAAGGGTGTCATCCCATGCACTTAGACAATTTCCAGTTAGACGTTTCCCACATGGTAGTTTCCCACTTAAACAATATTTATAGAATTTTATAGTGTAATATAATTATGTATTTTATGCTATTATTTAGCACATAACAAAAAGCAAAGAAACCACCAGCAAACCACTTATACAGTAACAATGCTTCTATAAGAAACCATCTTGCACAAACCTTAAACTTAAAGGTAAAAGATAGACAAAATATAATTAGAAAGAGTTGTAATATAGCAGTATGTGCTATACCATAAGATGCATTTGTGCATTTTATTCTGTTATTCTGAATAAAATAAACTGTATTATAGCTAAATTAGTATGGAGTTAATACAAATAGCTGGTTTAGTAGCTTATTTCATGTTTAGCAGTAAATGCAACAGTTATATTTGTATATTACTATAATATACATTGTACCAAAATAGAAAAATCATCCATGCAAGTGGAAAACGTCTAAGTGGGATGAAACCGTATAAAGGTTATGGGGCAACTCAGTTCCAGCAACGTTAGAAAAATAAGGAAAATTATTGGTCGATTATTCAAAAGAGCTACAATAGCCGGCATTTAATAGTGTACAGCAATATTTGCATCCAAGTATAACTATATAACTACAATTCTAGTTTTTGCAGTTTATTCTTGCATATGTATATATAACCTATAAGCTTCAATAAAAGATAATTTTCTCAAGTGCATGGCCCAAACGACAAAAAGATAAATAAAATGAAAGCTTTATTATAGCTGGCTAGACTTTTACAAAAAACTTTACATATTTTTTTTTCCACTGGAAACAATATCACAACCAGGTTGCAGATAAAAAGATAAAACTGATACACATGAACGAAATATGTACTGTAAAATTAGCTTTGATGTTCATTATATATAATATTAGTGAGAAACCTGTTTTTTATTTAATTGATAATTTTTAAAAATATGTTGCTCTCTTTTTGTGCACATATTGTTAGCACATCTCCTGCATATTGAGAGGCCTTTTATAGGAATAATAATCAGTTTTAATTGCTAACTTAATGTATACCATAATTTATTTAGCCCACTTGCTTTAATAATTCACTCACTTATAGTCACTCACTCATGCACTTATACTCACATCCACTCAAGCAATCTCTCAATGAATCAGTCACTAGCCCACTTACTTATAGTTGTGTTCTGCTATTGCAGCCAAGTTTGATAACTGATGCAAAATGCTTAATGTGTTAGAAATAGCAATTGCTATTTCTAACATATTCTGGTTAGCCAGAAATTGTTGAATGTTTTAGATTATTATATATTCATTATAGCTGGTAAATTTTGTACAGATGCATATTATATAGTGAACGCAATTAAAACACAGTTAAGCTATATTCTAATTTATAGCTATATATATATCTTTCGCACTACAAAATCCCAGCAGCATGAGCTGGCATATAGTGGGCCAGTTGATGGTCTTTATGTATGGTTCTCCGCTTTCAGCTTTTCTCAACTGCTGCTATTTACTCGACCCAAATGAAAGATTTAAGAAAGAAGCTTTCAGCTGACTTGGGGAATCGTGTCCCTATAAGGTAATATTATTAAATAAAAACCGTTAGAGTACTTTGTGAGAAAAGATTCAGAAATTTCGAAACTAGAACGACTTTGAATGTGTCACCTGGTTAGTTAAAAAATTTAAATGTCTGTCAGGATTTATTCTTATATCTATTAATATCCTGGCAGAACTTTAGTTAAGTACATGAAACATGATATTCTTGCTTTAAAAATATTCAATCTTCAACTCTTCATCAAAAAATATTTTAGCAAACATAGTTGAATGACGTCAATGCCATTATAATTAGAAGTTAAAAATTGTGCTCAGTATTTTATCTGGGAATTGATCAAAATTGGTTAAACAAGATTTTATTAAAATCAAATTGATGCAGAATCTTTGATCTTTTGTGGCTATACATCTGAGGTAAAATGAGCACATTGCTATCTATTTTCAGATCTTTCATACCTGAAGAAGCCTAACAAGGAAGTTCTGCAGTGCCATCTGACTAAATTTTACCTGCTTCAAAAAATTATTTTCTCGTGGAAGGAACAGTGGCATGACTATAACTTGGGTATTATGGGTAATTGTGTGTATTCATTATCAAAGAGGTTTACAAGCACTGTGTGTATATATAGTATAGCTATTGTAAACAGTTATAACCTTGAGCTGATTTAAGTAAAGAAACTTACTATGTAGGCTAGCAAAATTTTATGTTGTACACAATTCAATCACCACACTTGAAAGTATCCTTTTCAATAAACTCGGTTATATGCACACATGATATGTTAACTATAAGACCTGCATCAAATCACTAGCTAATATAACCCGTGTCTTAGTTAAAACCACACGCAGATGTATAGGCTGTGCTATTTGTGTCTTTTCCATCTGCAACAGTCAACATGCCAAATTTCGGTAATTAAATAAAATTGTTAATTTAAACAATTAATGCTACTCATTTTCAATTCATTAGCCAAACAGGTTTTTTACATTCGTCATACATATAACTCATCAACCTAGCTAAACCAGGGTGAGCAGATATAGCCTTTTCTCATTCCACATTAGCACTTCCAACTCTGTTACTATAGCATTAGGAAGGCCACAATCTATAAATTCTAGATGCAAATCTACCATCTGGTAGATTTCACACACTTACCAGACAAAGCATAATATTATGATTATTTATTCAATACACCTTAAAATAGATTTATATAAACTATTCTATAATCTAAATCGACAAATTTTATAGAAACTGTTTATTTCATGAAAATTCTATAAAGTAATTTTATTGTGATAATTTATAGTTTCTCTAATTATATAAAACTTATGCAAGTTTATATAAGTTATTATCCCTGTGAGAAACCCTTTAATGAAAAGGGTTTTTGTTAAAGCAGGCTAAGGACTTATTAAGATGTGACACAGGAGCAATTATGACTGGATGCTCTCCCTAACATCACCAATAGCCTTTGTCAGGGCTCGAACCCATGACCTTCATGTTTACTAGGCAAACGATCTAACCCGTAGACCTCGGCTGCTTTCTTGTCCCAGTTTCTTTGATTATATACAAAAATATAAGTAATAACTTATAAAATATTCTTAGGTTCAGCATTAATTGTTGCATTTTTGCAAAATAATTAGAGAAAGCAACAATCACATATACTTTGACTCAACAATTAAACTTTCTCGTCTTCAAAAAAAGAATGATTAGCAATAAAACAAAGTTTATAGTTTTAACAGAGTGGCTATAAGAATGCAATGGTTTGTCTGCTACTTAATTGGAGGCATCTTGGTGACAGGAAACGCTGTTGAAACAACGACTCAACTGACAGGAAATGCTTCAAACAGCGAATTTACTAAACTTGCCTCACACTTTGACCTGGCAACAAACTTATCAGATAATCATGAGGAAACAAATGAAAGTTTGACCACTGATTTGAACTTGAACTCTTCAAGAAATGGCAAATGGCTACATTCAAACACCTCTGTCGGTAACCTAGCAACCACTACAAAGCTACTTCCTCCTCCATCTTGCTCTCACAATGAAATGTTGACTTGTGACGGGAATTTCTGCTCAAATTATGAAAATTCAACCTGCGCTTTGCCAGCCATTGGTAAGAAATACTGCTTTAATGCTTACAAAGTATATATAGCTATAGCTTAAAGAATAATTATATTCTATCCTGCAAAATAGTTTTTGGACGCATTTTTTTAAATGCAGTTAAAATTATTCCCTAATTTTATCAATAAGAGGTTTGTTTATATATATAGTAAAAGCATTTCATAAAATTAGTTTATTTTCCCAAAATAACTAAAGTTACCCTCTGTTCATGGGTTTGTAACTTTTAGCAATTCAATATTGCTCTATTATTTCATTTATAATAACTTTAGAAAATTAGTAACATAAATACATACTGATCCTTTAAGCATACTATACATTGTGATGAAATTCATTTCTGAATTAACCATGTTGATATTCATGCTATTATATATCTATGATTTCAGAACATGGTAAATACTTGATACCACCAGCTGGTAGGGAGGTTAACACGTGTGTTGGAGAAGGCCAGCTGGTAGTCTTGGTGTGTGACATTGGCTATGAGATACGGGGCGGGACTGGAATGTCCTCAATGGTGTACACTTGTGCTAGTGGAGATCTTGGGCTATGGGAACCAGAGCAACTCTGTGTAGCCATAGAATGTGAACTGCCTCTAGATTGGCTCAAGTTTACAGGTAGGTGTATACCACAGGCTAAATTGCATAACATAAAATAACATGTTAAGAACTCAGGCTGGTTTAATCACTCAATACCAGCTTTCATTAGATGTTTGAAAACTGTCATCAAATGAAACCACAACCATTAGTTGGTGGAAATTACCGCAATTCTTAATGTATTCATCATATAAGAGCATTGCATTCACATAATGCGAAGCAATGAAGACCCTGTGAAGGAAATGCATATTATATCATTTTACTTCAACTACAACATAATACTGTGGTAGTATAGCATATTATTATATAACACTGTGATATGACAAATAACTATTAATAGTCAAATTCAATAATAGAGACAACAGAGACATATTAGCATACAATTGCATAGTGTAAATTTATAGCAAAAACTTATGAAATTAAAAAATATCTGAAAATAATGAATTAGTGTTGTATAAAAGTAAATGTTTATATAGTAAGCTGCAAATGTTTATGCATGCTTTCTTATAGTATAATATTTTCTAGACTTCAGTTTTGAGTCAATTGAGGAAGAGAAACTGAAGGTGTACCCGTATGACACAACTATCATAGTAAAGTGTTGGCACACCAAGTTCAAACAGAACTGGGCGTATTCACTGCAATGTCAGGTCAGTTGGGTTTAAGGAGTTATCTCATTTTGTTATCGCCATCTATTACATGAATTTTTAGTTTTAACTGCTAATAATATAGTTTGCCATTTTTGAATGACACAGTTTTAATTTAAAACTAGTTAGCCTATATTTTTTAGAAGTAGTGCAGATTTTTAGTGCAGTGTCAGTGTTAGTTAAAATAAGAACTTTATTTGGAAATCAAAAATGTATATGTATAGGAAAATAATTTTTGTTGTCAGCATAAAATCTTGTATTCAGCAAATAGTATATTGCTCATATAATTTATAACAAATTAGCAGACTGGTGGCTGGGAAGGAGCAGAAGTTTTGTCTCAGATAGACTGTGAGATTCCACACAGAGAGCGGGACATTCTCCCTCATGGGGCGTTGGCTCAGAAGGGCTCTCAGTCTAACGCTGATACAACTTTCTTGAAACTTAATCTATTTTTCTCTACTTTAATTATACAATCTATAGTTTCTTTTTACTTATTAATTTAGTTTAGAATTTTGTCAATTTATATTCCTATTGTAAGCAGTTAATAAAACCTAATGTGACTGGAAAACTACATATAGCCAAATAGAATATTATAGTTATTATAGACAATGTAATATATAATATATATATATATATATATATATATATATATATATATATATATATATATATATATATATATACAAAATGAAACATATAGTAAAATATCCCATACTAATACTAAAGGTTAGGAAAAAATTTCCAACATAACCTTAAAATTAGGTAAAATTTTATCTAATTCTATTGAATTCTACACATTAGCTAAATTGTGAAAACATAACACACACTACTCATGGCTTATAAAAGCGCTTGTCAGTTTTTCTTTGAAAATAAACTATATTACAATAATATTTATGTTATTAAATGTATTATATTAAACAATGTCATTCAGCTAATGCTGATATACATTTGTAAAATAATTGCATTGGGCTGAAAGCATATATTATGTCTCTTCATGGTGCACAAGTGTACATGAAGTATCAATACTGTATGACTCACTCCCACACCGGACATGTGCTAAGCTGCAGATACCATGGGAGATGTAAGAAAGTCAGAGTAAATCCTGAGTGACATGAAAACCTTAAGCTATCTCTCTCCTCTTCCTTATGATTATTTGCATTATAATAATAATAATAATAATAATAACCACTCAAATAAAAACAGCAAAGTGAGATTAAAAGGAAAAACCATTAGAGCATTTTCAAAGAGAAGATAACTTCTTGAAAGCAGGCTGCAGTCAGAAGATCAAAAAATTAGTGCATGGTAGGTAAATATTTCTTGTTTGATTGTCAGATAATGCTCATTTATTGTATTACATAGTCATATTGTATAATCTTAACGCGGCTTGGGCAGAAGGATATCAAACAAATCAAAAATGCAACCAACAGTTTGGATATTCAATATCAAAGGGAGTTTGACAGGCTGTGATTGAAAGTTACTGTAATTTGAGCTTCAAAACAAAACTCTGTAAAGAACTGTTTGGTTGATCATTTGAAAAATGTTATCAATGAAATGTGTTTATGTTTGACCAATGAAGCTTTCAGGTGTTATAAAGAAGTTACATAATAATCACAATGCACTAACTTGATATGAAGTTGTTTATATAACTAGAATAGGCACATAGAAAAGCTACATTCCCTTGGTTGATAAATATTGAATGAGTTTATATGATTGTAACACAGTCACAGTTATACTCAAGGCATTTGAAAGTACATGCTTATTACATGTTAGTTAGTGAAGTCATTTGATCTTCGTTATTATTAAATAAAAAAACCTGAAGGGCAGTTGAAAGCTCAGTGTATGCTGATTAGGGTAATCTACTGGATGTCTCTTCACTACAGAAGTTAACTGCTAGGTGAATGGATAATGACATGTGTAATACAATTTGATTGGATTGTTCACAATGTATCACCAGGCGTCTGCTAACCCTTTTAAATATGTTAGCCTTGACCTCGGCCATCTTAATAAGGTAAGAGTTCAACTCGGACTGAGTTCAATAACCAAAAACTGAAAAAGTTGTACTTTTACTTTGGATATAAAGCTACTGTTAGCATGAAATATAACAGTCTTTTTCACTTGACAGTTATTACTATAGCTTTTGTGATATTTCAAATATGTTTGAAAACAGACAAACAAAAGATAAGATTTTGGGTGGCCAGCAATTTGTCTAATTGAGAATTTGGATGTCAGCCAATAAAAGCACATTAGCTCTGCACAGAATAACATAATTAATGTTTAGTAAGTGCTGATTAGCAGATCAGTCACTATGTTCTGTGAGGTTTATGAAGCTCTCTATATGATTGTGTCTCTATTCTAGAAAAAGAAGACAGCAAGGCAATCGCTGATTCAAAGTGATCTCACTTATGGACAAGACTTTAACATCCAGAATAGTTGGGTAGCCAGTAACAGTCTAGTAGCGGGTGGGGGCGGTCGTACAGACACCCTCAAAGAATCAATGTTGGCGTATACAAAACGCATGAATGACATTCGTCGAATAAGAGGTATCAATGTGTTGCGACATTCTCACCCACCAGCCAACCCGTCTGGTTTGTGGATAAAGACTGGGAATGAATCCTTGCATTTAAACATGGTGGAGGACTCGACACGCACCAAGTACTACTCAAATCAGCCCAAACTGAGCAAGTCGCTGGGAATGATCAAACTGGAACCGTTGTTAGGAAGTCGCAAGATTTCTGCAGATATAGACTCAGATTATAACATTTCTTTTCAGACTCATAAGATGGAGAAGGAAACCAGGCTACCAGAGTTACCTACAACTCAAAGAACAGAGGTTTTTTAATCTAATTTGCTTCTATTTTCAAACCAAAGCTTTGCTTGTTAATATTTATCTCTTCTCTGTATAAGCTATATGTTTTATAAACTAGTTTATATAAGATATATGTTTTATAAACTAGTTTATATAAGATATACGTTTTAGAAGTTATTTTGTATAAGCTATGTTGTATTGTATGAAAGTGTAGTTTCTATTTCCAGATGAAACAAAATGCTTTAATTATATCATCCATCCTAGTGATAAGAAAGTTCTAGTAAGCCATGTTTTATAGACTCTAAAACACAAGAACTAGTTGTGGTGTCTTTAGATTATTGCATACGTAACTCTGTGTGTTTTGGCGTTGTTATAGATAACTGAGGAGCCAATCAAAGTAAAGCACATCACAGTGACTATAAGTATACCTCCTCTAGACACTACTGAAGAGGATGAACAAGCCCCGCCCCCATCTCCAGAGTATCCTGATTCACCAATGACAGCCACAGTAGCAGAACCAATCAGAAAGAAGCTTATACCTTTAGGCAGTGGTAAAGCACGGCCCCGCAAAGCCAAAAGAATGAAAATAGTAGAACCAAGTCTAGAGTCAATAGACGAAGACCTTGATGAGAGCAACTTGACTTATACTCATGTGCTTGAGGAAGGTTATAACACGCTCCTCAACGATGTTCATTCTTCTCATGAACTCATGCTACAGCAGAAAAAGCGAACAGTGGCTTTGCTTCGACAGACCAACTATGCACAAAAATCTCATAAACAAAACAGACAAATAGCAATAGCTAACTTAGCAAAGAGAAAACTCAAAAGTCTACCTCCAATACCAACGGGTCGGTCTAACCCCGCCCCAACAAAAAGACAAGCGCCCACTACTGAAACTAAGATTAGTCCTGCTAAGATTCTAGAAGTTTCTAAAGAGACACAGAAGGAGTTGTCTCCTCAAAAGACTGCTCCTCCGTCTCTGAAGTACACTAACAGAAGGTGGGGAGTGACAGCTAGTCCTTATGATGATTACGAAAGTATTGGTGACTTGCTCTAGAATGCTGAATATAATATAAATACTGATATAAGTTAAAAAATGCTGCTTTTGTTTAAACTTGTATAGTTTACCATTTTTTTGAAACTTGCCTTTGTTTAAATTTTTATAGTTTCTATTAAAAATAATATTTTATTGAAAGTGTCCTATATTTCTGAATTAGTAATTTTGTACCAAGATTTTTAATTTGTTTAAAATAATGCATTTATATTTTTCATCGGTTAACAAAAGCTTCAACCTACAATAACATATATGTAAGTTTATATTAATAAAATATACAGCTATACAGTCAAATTGCTGTCCTAAGAAAGAGTAATACTTGTATACGATACACACAGCACACTGTGCGTCTATAATGGACTATAAAGAGACACCTGTATTCTGAAAGGATTACTGACAGAGCTGGTGCTGAGCTGAGTGGGCTATGCTGGTGGTAGTTCAAACAGTAAACACATTGAAACTAACTGCACAAACTAACTACACAGAGTGTAGAACGTGAGTAGAAATAAAGGAGGTTCTACTTCAATAAATGAATAAACTAATAAAGTTGCTTTCGCTTGGATAATTTGTTAATAATGTTGTGTTTTTGAATGTGAAAATAATGAAAAGTGAACAAGAATAATGACTCAACTGAATGTTTTTCTATTTTAAAGTATAAGAAAGGAGTTATAGAGGTGAACTATTCAGGCGCGAGATGACTTTATTCAATTAATAAAACATGCGCATGCTGTGACGTTATGCACAAGTCACAATGAACTATACTAAGCTGAATATTAATAAAGGAACTCCATGCATAAGTAATATGCAGTACATGCAGAAAGATTATTTATGAAGTTGTGCTCTCATAGCTTTTCTTCTAATCAAAATAGAGACTCTGAAAGTTTGTATACGAAAGCTTGCTGATATATTTTGATAATTTAATAAACTACAAGACATGTGCTGCAGACAATTTCAGCTCTGTGCACCACAAAGCTGTACTAGTTAAATAATATTATGATTTTAATATAGCAATGACTTTATTCAATGTCTGGAGTTGTTTCCGTTCTTTTACAAGCTTCTGCAAGTTGTTGATACTGAGCTTTTCAATGTTGGGATTTATAGGTTTTTAGCGAATGTCTTCGTGATTTGATACACACGGTAGTATAACATGTTACATACTACAGTATATAACATGTTACATACTGTAGTATAACATGAATACATACTAATTCTATGTATAATATGCAAACATCATTCTAATAATACAGTATGTCAAATTATAAAATAATTCTTTGTATTATAAAAATAAATATTTATAACCCAATTTTCCATATTACATACACTTTATAATATAATATTAAGTCATGCTATTGTTGAAACCGATTATCTAATTATTAGCATTGTTACACGTACTGAATACAGAATAGTTACACATTGTGCTGTAATCTCTTTCTCCTATTTTAAGTTTACCTTGAAGAATGGCAGAAGAAAAGAAATCTGCATGGAGTGGGTCGAAAGAGACCATCTGCATAGTGCTAACTCTTGTAGTCTTAGCTCTTATCTTCTCTAGCGCACTTGCCCTGGTTATCACCCTCCACTCTAAGGATGTAGAGCTAAAAAGGGGTAAAACTAAGTCTAATAAATATAATTTAGTTTCTCAACTTTTTGCAGTATTTAGAGTAGTACTAACACTTATTAATAATCAATGATATCTACCTTTAAGTTTCTTTATTTTCCTTCAAATGAATTATGACATTTTCCTCACATCTGTTCAGAGGTTAGTTAAAACACACTGGTAAATGAATTAATTTTAAGAATGTGTAGTTTAGTAATATATTTAGGCAACATCTATGAGTTTGCCTAATAAAATTATGTACTTATAGGTGCTAGTAAGGACATACCAGTTATAAACATCGGAGAGGATATGAATGCAATGTGGGCAGGAGAAGACAACTTAAACAGTAAGTATAATAGGGAGATAACTTCCAATACAAACGAATGCTAAAAGATATTTTATTTGCTAGTTGTTATGTAGAATTTGGAGCTTAGAACTGACCAACTAATAGCTAGAGTTTAAATCTTGTGATCTACAGCTGATGGTAGCAGCATTAGTGTAAGCAAATCTGTATATCCATTAGCAAACTTTTCAATAGTCATTGTCTGAAAAAAAATCTCCCAATCACACTAATTACCCATAATGCTTGGTTATGCAATGTTTATGGTTACTATAATTAATTGATTAATGGCGTTGCATTCTGCTACATTTGAATATTACTCTCCAGAGTTATCACGGACATATAATACAACCCTTAGTGTGAGTTCATTGCTCATGTCTTCTCTCTTATAGGCCGTAAGCACCAGTCCAGTCAGAACTTAGGCTATATTATAACTTCTCTTCACTTTTTCGCAATGTTTTATTTGAATTATGAATTGGCAGCTGAGTTATAAGCTATGGAAAAGCAGCACAGAAAGCCATATGAATAGCTATAAGTAAAAATACTTGGAAAGCATTTTGTATTATTATGCTGATACATAAGTTGGTAATTTGTTTAGAAAATGACAAGAGAGTTCTGGTTTATGGTCCTCATGGACAGTATGTGGGGCCTTCTTACTACCACCCTAACCCAACTGCTTTAAGTAGAAAGAAAGTCAACCTCAAGTTACTGGATCTTTTATCTGATATGATAAGACGAAATAAAGAGAGTGAGTTGTTGTGTAACTTTCCACATGCTTTCCTTTTCACCATATACTGGGCTACGCATGGCCCTTCATCTTATAGAGAAAGTTCTGAAAGTCTTCGAGCTGATTGCAAATATAGTCAAAGCTTTCTTGGCTTACATTTTGTTAAGACTAAGCTTTATTTGTACAGCTGTTTCAAGTCTTCCTTAATTTCTAGAAAACGGTAAAGAAGATGTAGAGTTGGTTCTTATCAAGTTGATACAAAAACTAAAACAAAGAAGACAAGATGAGATTAAAGCAGAAAACATCAGTAAACCACAACCAGGAAACAAGACTAAGTAAGTTTAATCGTTTCCAACGTTACATTGATTTTAGAGTGTCTATTTATTGGTAATTAGAAGATCATGTATAATTATATTATGAAATAAAATTTATGTGCCAAATTAAACTTTAGTTCAAGTGCAGGCAAAAACAAGAAAGGAAGTGAGCCAGAGAAACGAGTCCACCAAATATTGAATCATGTAGAGACGCCCCATGAAATACCCCACAAAATCAGTGACTCTGTAGAACTAACAGATGACTGGCTGAGGTTTGTAGAACATCAGAAAAAAGCTGGTTACATTACTCATGAGCTGAAGGAAAACCAGATGTTACAGAAAAAAAGAGGAGCTGTAAAAAATCTGAGAGAAAAGAGATTCATCTCAGAACGAAGTAAGTACAAAAAAGATTTTCTACGTGATCATGAAGTTCATGGTTAGTTTTTCAGATTACTGCATGATTATAATGTATTACTAATATACTAATAATATACTATGTTATTGTTGCATTGTATTATTACTTCATTGCTATAATACTATATAATTATGTTATTGCATTAGGATATTGCCATATTATTATACTACCATTTTTTTATATTACTAGGACTGGATAGTATTGATCATCATGGTGAGAGAACACATTATGAAGGAGTGGATAGCAGAGAACATCGTGATGAAGGAACACATTATGAAGAAGTGGATAGCAGAGAATATCATGGTGAGGGAACACACCATGAAGGGGTGGATAGAAGAGAGCATTATGATGAGGGAACACACTATGAAGGAGTGGATAGAAGAGAACATTATGATGAAGGAGCACATCATGAAGGAGTGGATAGAAAAGAGCATTATGATGAGGGAACACACCATGATGGAGTGGATAGAAAAGAGCATTATGATGAGGGAAAACACCGTGAAGGAGTGGATAGCAGAGAGCATTATGATAAGGAAACACACCATGATGGAGTGGATAGAAAAGAGCATTATGATGAAGGAGCACATCATGAAGGAGTGGATAGAAAAGAGCATTATGATGAGGGAACACACCATGATGGAGTGGATAGAAAAGAGCATTATGATGAGGGAAAACACCGTGAAGGAGTGGATAGCAGAGAACATAGTGATGAAGGAACACATTATGAAGGAGTGGATAGTAATAACCATCATGATGGGGGAACATACCATGAAGGAGTGGATAGCAGAGAATATCATGGTGAGGGAACACATCATGAAGGGGTGGATAGAAGAGAGCATTATGATGAGGGAACACACTATGAAGGAGTGGATAGAAAAGAACATTATGATGAGGGAGCACATCATGGAGGAGTGGATAGAAAAGAGCATTATGATAAGGGAAAACACCGTGAAGGAGTGGATAGCAGAGAACATAGTGATGAAGGAACACATTATGAAGGAGTGGATAGTATTAATCATCATGATGGGGGAACATACCATGAAGGAGTGGATAGCAGAGAATATCATGGTGAGGGAACACACCATGAAGGGGTGGATAGAAAAGAGCATTATGATGAGGGAACACACCATGATGGAGTGGATAGAAAAGAGCATTATGATAAGAGAACACACTATGAAGGAGTGGATAGAAGAGAGCATCATGATGAGGAAGCACATCATGATGGAGTGGATAGAAGAGAGCACCATGAAGGGGAAACACATCATAAAGGAGTGGATATTAGAAAACATCATGATGGTGATATGCATATTGATGAAAGAAATACAATTAAAAGCGTTGTTAAAAATAATTTCAATAAAGTAAACAGTTTAGAACATCAAAATGAGGAATATTACAAAAGTTTGCACAAGGAAAGGCACCAAAGCCACAAACAACTGCATGGTAATAAGCATGCATTTGAAGGAGTCTTTCATGGAGGTTTACCAGAAAGTGTACCATCCAATGATGAGGAGTACCATATGAGAAAGCATGAAAATAGCATTAAAAGTAACAATGAGGCCCAAAGCAGTTTAGATGAAATACAGCATTACCCCAATCATGCTGAATATCATATAAATAAGGTTGAGTCATATGTCACTAAAGAGAAAGATGCTGATAGTGTAGATGTAAGAAGTCTTTATAAAAACAAGATGAGCTACAATAATAATAAAGAAGAATATAAAAGTCCATCTGAACACGAGCTAGGCAATGATGCTACACACCATACTGGAGATGAAGATCCTCTCCCTACACACATTGCAGCAACGGAAGCGTTGAAAGAACATCATGACACGTGGAATCATAACGACTATTCAGGACCTCATCAAGATGAAAGATGGAAATATGAGAATCAGAATATTAAAGAAAGACAACACACAACTTTTGGTAAGTAATTATGCACATTTAGCTGTTTCAGTAAAACAGCAATAACCAGGTTTCTTATAGTGTTGACTGTATTGTTATATAATTCCATAAAACATACCAGTGGTAAAGCTGTAAAATTGAATTATTTGCACTGTCATTTCTAGTCCTCTAATAGCCCAGCACCCAACACCTTTTTTAATATTTAAACAGCCTCAAACTGTTTATTGCCTGTTTTGTTGAATCCATATAAAAATAAAAATTTAGATCTGCATATTGAATAATTAAAACGATACCATGCCAATGTAGGTAAAACAGAGTGTAAAACCTAGCTTTAATTCTTTTAATTTCAGATGACATGCTACATACAAAAAATCTCAAGGAGCTGAATTGGGACATGCTTAGCAAATTACTGAAGCAGGCTCCAGCTCACGCTGAAAGTTCTAATGAGTATGCCAATCATAACTACCATGACAGGCTGGAAGACAAACCTTCTCATAACCTGTTACATGAAACTTTGAGAACTGGTCACAGCGGTGATCACTATGAAGATGACACAACAGCTGGTAATACACTCATCGAGCCTCACGATAAACACCCTGACAGTCATGGTCACATGATCTCTAGCGCATCCAATCATTATGAGTCACATGACCATCAAGCAGCTGATATACCAGATAGCTTACTAATAGAGAAACTTGAAAAAGAAAATAAACCACAGTCAGCCAATCAAGAGCTGCTGGCCGCTGCCAGTAAGTCTTCGAGGCATAAATTTGATCCAGTTCTTTACGCCAAGATAGGATACTGGCCCTTTAACCACATTGAAGGAGACGCTAGACAGCTCTACTATGCGCAGTGGCTGAAGAAGCACATGGACCAACTTCCTGGTAACAAGTTGTCTGCTGAAGGCATTGAACAGTTCCTATCAAAGAAATTACATGGTAGCTACGTTCCTCATCACTCTGAGAAAGTGGCATCAAAACACCCACATGCAGCTCTGCTACCAGAAAGTATCAGTAGAGCTGTTAGAGATCATCTCCCCTTTGTTCCTCACCATAATACAGATTCAACACCATACCTTCCTCAAAGTGCTTCACTGCACACTCAAAGTAGTAGAGAGATTAGAAGTCATGTAGCTCACGCAGAGCACCAAAGCCATTTACCAAATCATCACGTGTCCAGTATTCAACACTCCTCAGGCATGTTTGATCATAATAATGCCAACAGACAAACCAATCATGAGGTTGATATACTAGAGTCTAACTCAAAGCCGAAGACACCACAAATTCATGCTGATGAGAATCATCATTCTATTCAAAACGAAGAGCAGGATGTCGCATTGAATCCTGGGTACATTGACAAATCTCTAAGTGAAGACGAGATAAAATCATTGTTTGCATCTGATGAGCATAAACAGTACAATGCAGACGTTCTTGGTGACATCGCAAAGTTTGATGAGTTTGACGTAAAGAAAAGAAACTTGAGCTCATTGGATAAGGACAAAATTCAAAACACTTTTTCAAATATCAAACAGTCTAAAGATGTTTTTTCAGCTACAGATCCAGTCAGATCTGATCGTTTGACGAGCTCCAAGGAAAGTCATTATACAACAGAACCTTTGCCTACTCTGGAAACCTCAAAAATTACCCAACTTGATGTTTCAACAACCAAGAAAACAAGTAATCAACTACATCTGTTTACAAGCAACTTAGTAGAGTCAGTGAAAAACACATTGAAGTAACATTCTGTTGTGCCTTTAGTTTTTCTTAATAGGCCTATTATACTTTGTTTACTTTTTAGAAAGGTTTGATCATAAGAAATTACACATTACCACACATCATAGCAATAAAATTATTTACTGCAAAAATGTGTTATTTTCTTACAAATACATTTGTAGTTTTAAAAGCAATAGCAAGTCAAGTTGCAGCTGAAAGAATTTCTTCCAACTTACTTAGATCTCTAGGGAGTTATCACAGGTAATTTCTTGGTGCAGAATTAAGTTCTGAAAAAAATTAGCAACACCAGGAAATGTCATAGAAAATCTATAGCACAAGTCAACTAGTAAAAGCAATTATAATTTCAGACACACTGAAGAAGATGAATCAGAAGCCCTCGGTCACTATGGCAAAAGAGTTGAAGTTGCTGGAAAATCTTCTCATGGAAAATCAAGACAGGATGGTAACAGAAAGGATACAAGTAACGATGTAGCTTTAGAACTTCTTAAGATCTTGCAGAAGTACAACTCAGCAAGAAATCACAAAACTACTGAGCATCTAGTATACAATCACAGCCAAGAAGAGCTGGATGGCTGGTTGGATGAAATACTTGACATTTCTAGTGAGCCAGAAGTTCTCTCTGTGGCTTTAGAAATGTATGGTGAGAGAAAAGCTGACCAACAACCAACAGAGGACAGACCTTACCCTCTCACAAGTCAACTACTGCATTCAGCCAGAAGTAGACACAGACACACAAACTCTAAACTTCCTCCTACTTATCATTTGAGCAGAGCACATTCTCAGTTAACCTTCAAACGTCAAGAAAATGACACAGTTGGTGCTGAGACAGGCAATGCTAGTTCGGTAGATATAAAACCTTCAAAACAGGAAGAGCTACAGACAACCACCTACGCCAACAACTTCTTACAGGATGCAAACAATGTGGAACACACTCTACCAAATCTGAAATTAAGTAAATCTTTAGATAGAGTAGAGAATGACTTGCTGAAATACTTGATTACCAACTTGTCAGTGAGTTTAGAGAAGGCAAATGAAGTGACCAATCCTCCTAACAAGACTTTTGTCCAGCAACTCATCAGCTCTAAAATCTCCTTCAACTGGCTCATCATTGGTGTCTGCGCGACATTCTCTGTGACATGTCTGTGTGCCTTGTCTGTGTGCTGCGTTGTCATGGTGACGAACAAACAAAAGTTCAATCCAGATGAGTGGTGGAATAACATGGCGGGAGTCGAGGAGAAAGATGGCTGGTTGAGGTCTCAGTATGATGAAGAAGAGAGTGGAGACAAAAGACTCAGTAGTTTATACTCATTACAAGGAGATACTTTGAAAAAAGAAGTTTCTAGAATGATTGATGACTTTGGGTCAGCCAGTAGCTGCACTTCTGTTAGTAAATAAACATTTAATTGTTTTTGTATTAAAGTTTTATTTGTTTGATTCAGTTTAGAACATGGTAAACTTTTGTTAGATAAATACATTAACTACCTACTTTAAATTACTTCTCTGCTAACAATTATTGCAATATTTATATGTGTGCATACATGCTTCAGGCTTACAGAATATAGCAACTGGTTATCCCTGTTTTTAAAATAATTTTATCTTAAACTCATGGATAATTTGGTCGATCTGTAATGTGCTAGTACAGTTTTAGTTGTACTTCATAATTTCAAGACACACACAAAATATTTGGATTAATCATTGGTCAGTAAAGCTAATTATTAGACTTCAATTGCAGCTGTCTATGAAATGTGTTACAGAGGAATTGTAAAATACAAAACAGTTTTGATTGATTAAGTAACTTTTTCACAATTGATACAAAAATAACAAAAATTCAATGATATAAGCATGTGATATGCCATCATATTTGGGAGTTCAACAACCTGCAGTCACTTGCTTTGTCTCCTCTCCCAGAAAAGCCATATGGTGACACATTATAACATGCAATTATTAGTTGACAAGTCTCTTCTGCTACTGTCAGTCATACAAGCTTATGATGATTCTAGGAAGTATTCACAGCAGAAAGTTATTAATGTGCGTCATGTAATACTTAGCTTAAAGTATATTCATATCAACGTATTATATATCAACAGCGCATTGTTATGTATCAGCAGTACATCAACGGTCAGCTGCCCTTCTGTAAAGCGAGACAGTTCTAACAATTCAAAGTTGTCCTATCTTACAGAAATAAGATCTAGCACTTCATTGGTCTAATCTTCATTACTATAGTAGTTCCAATGAACTCAATAATTATTAACTGGAATGGGTACGATTGTACTTTGTAATGTAACCTCGTTGCCGATTGGCTTTGTGAGCCCGAGCATGCTCTTTTTCTAGCGGGAGAAAATAGAGCCGGTCGTCCATCATTTCGATTGAGTGAATCTCACTTTTAAACTTTGTTTTTTGTCCTGCTTTATATCTGAAGCGACTATATTTTTATTTAATTGTGTTTTCTATCACCTCTACTTCGTTAAACATGTCGAATTCTCCGTATCCTAAGCAAACTAAGGGTCAAAGAAGCAAGACCACTGAGTCTCAGTGTTATGCATACAATTGCCGCAACTACCAGTACAGCCAGTGAGTACAGCAGTTACATGGAGACAAAAAAAACTCTTTTCACAAGTAAGTATATGGCTTTAGTTACAACAATCAGTGAAAGTAATACATGAACTAGCGTAACAGTAGGCTTAATAGTTGTGGTAGCGGTGCTGCTGCCTACTAGTAGTACTAGTAGTAGTGCTAGTAGTACTCTACTACTAGTACTAGTACTACTACTGTCTACTACTACTACTAGTAGTAGTAATACTAATACTAATAGCTAAGCCTAAGGCTAATGGCTAATGTTATACTTACAGTATCAGTATGATGGTACTACTACTACTACTAGCCTACTGCTACTACTACTACTAGCCTACTGCTACTACTAGTACTAGCCTACTGCTACTACTAGTACTAGCCTACTGCTACTACTACTACTAGCCTACTGCTACTACTAGTACTAGCCTACTGCTACTACTAGTACTAGCCTACTGCTACTACTACTACTAGCCTACTGCTACTACTACTACTAGCCTACTGCTACTACTAGCCTACTGCTACTACTAGCCTACTGCTACTACTACTACTAGCCTACTGCTACTACTACTACTAGCCTACTGCTACTACTACTACTAGCCTACTGCTACTACTACTACTAGCCTACTACTACTACTAGCCTACTGCTACTACTACTACTAGCCTACTGCTACTACTACTACTAGTAGAGCGCTACTTTGGCAATGCAGTTATGATTGAGTGTTGAACTAATATCTTTATTGTGTCATCTACTCAGGTGTCTCTTGCTACCCAGTTGCTGTCAGCTTCAGTGGCTGACTCACTAGATACGCTGAAACAGTTGGGACTCTCTAAATTCCAGCAGTGTGATGCTACCATCAACTTCATTAGGGTTTGTTACAGCTTTTGGTTTTATTTCTTTAAAATACTGTAACTGCAATCGTCCCATGTTCTGCTGATATTACTTTTTCTGTAGCGAGTTGATCGGTTGTTTGACATCCTGAATAGTCGATCAGCAATAGCTAAAGGCTACAAGCAGCCTTTACATCTAAATGGTATCAGTGTCATCACTCCTTTTCTGAAAGATACACGGCAATATTTGCTAGGCCTAAAGAATAATGAAGGGATACCTCTGTACAAGACCAAAAGGTAAATCTCCTATTACCATAGAAAGTGTTACTTGCTTATATTTCAGATCTAATATGTGCCTGTCCCTATTTGTGTTATTTGCAGACATGTTTGTATTACTGGACTTGTATGTGCCATTGACACAGTATTTGGGTTGGTGGAGAAACTGTTGGTGCTCGACTATCTGCTAATGTATAAATTTTCGCAAGACCATTTAGAGCTATGCATGAAGCCCAGTCTGCATGCACTTATGTTAACATGTTCATTTGTTCTCTTACTCTCTTATCTCTTTCCTTCAGGTGTTCGGTATTTTCACTTTGCTTTGATAGGGGCAACTAAGATGGTCGGTTGGACCAACTGTGTTGAAAAGTGAATTTTTTTGCTTGAGCTTAGCGGTTAAAATGCATGCAATATGAAGTATATTTTATTAACTTTTGAATACCAAGAGACAAAGATAATGAATTTTCAAAAATTTCCAAAACTGTGGTGTCAAAGCAATTGTGCATTTTTTAATTAAATAACTTTTTTGGCTTAATTGCATGCAAGGTTTTGCTTGTGTTCTAAAAAACATCATTTTTTCTGGGTAAACATAATCCAATCATTAATTGTGAACAGGCAATTGATGTCCAAGCATTTTTTTAATATCTGTTCTAGGTGGATGGAATAATAACGCATCTGTAACTGGCTTTCAGTCTATCTTTAGAAAATTGGTGACCCGATGTGGTGTACATCCAGGCAACTCAGGAAATTCTAAGCCATTAGATAGCACAACTGCTATTCATGGAGACATCATTAGGCATCGAAAATCATCATTTCTCCCTTTTAAATTTACTCATTGAAGTATATTATGACTTATTTCAGCACCACATTGCTAAACTAACAAATATTGCTATGCACAAACTAAATTTCAGGCAATGTAGCAACAAAAGTGTACTGTTTAGAGGCCAGTAATAAGGATGTGGGTAATTAATCGTTTAGAAGTTATTACAACAGTATTTATATTATAACATTAGATGATAACAAATATTGTTATTGCAATATAATATTATTTTTTGTTTATTCTGTAATTCTATTTTAATCACTTATTGCTTTCAGATTAGCACTTGAAAACAGAATTTAAAACTTTGAAAGGTTTAAGGAAATCTGTTACTTGCCTGTGTTGTAAAGCTGTGTCTTACCACCGGTTTTTTTATATTATTTATAAACTTTTATACTTGTTATCCTTACTGCCAGTGTTCATGTACTAAGGCTGAAATTTGCTTTGCTGTTGCTTTTCATTTAATTTTGACTAATGTGTTGATCTAATCAATAAATATGTAATGCATTTGTTAGGTTATTAAAGTTATTATCATATGTACTTGAGGTACATGCTTCATAAAATGATAATTAGTCATGAAATTACAAATACCAAAAGTAAAATAAACAAAATAATTGGTTCCTGCTTCACATTGCTGAATTTTCATTATTTTTTAGCATTTACCTCAATTTATAAGCTCTAATAGCTTGCATTTATAATGGATTTTACTACTACTGCGTGCAAAACAAGTAGGCGTGGTTAAGTTTTCCATGTTAAGGCGGAGCTAAACTATTTGGCCACGCTAAAACGTCCTTGGCCTCTCCAGGTCTATTCCAGCTCAGTGAGTAGTTCACTGAGCTGGAATAGACCTGGAGAGGCCAAGGACGTTTTAGCGTGGCCAAATAGTTTAGCTCCGCCTTAACATGGAAAACTTAACCACGCCTACTTGTTTTGCACGCAGTAGTAGTAAAATCCATTATAAATGCAAGCTATTAGAGCTTATAAATTGAGGTAAATGCTAAAAAATAATGAAAATTCAGCAATGTGAAGCAGGAACCAATTATTTTGTTTATTTTACTTTTGGTATTTGTAATTTCATGACTAATTATCATTTTATGAAGCATGTACCTCAAGTACATATGATAATAACTTTAATAACCTAACAAATGCATTACATATTTATTGATTAGATCAACACATTAGTCAAAATTAAATGAAAAGCAACAGCAAAGCAAATTTCAGCCTTAGTACATGAACACTGGCAGTAAGGATAACAAGTATAAAAGTTTATAAATAATATAAAAAAACCGGTGGTAAGACACAGCTTTACAACACAGGCAAGTAACAGATTTCCTTAAACCTTTCAAAGTTTTAAATTCTGTTTTCAAGTGCTAATCTGAAAGCAATAAGTGATTAAAATAGAATTACAGAATAAACAAAAAATAATATTATATTGCAATAACAATATTTGTTATCATCTAATGTTATAATATAAATACTGTTGTAATAACTTCTAAACGATTAATTACCCACATCCTTATTACTGGCCTCTAAACAGTACACTTTTGTTGCTACATTGCCTGAAATTTAGTTTGTGCATAGCAATATTTGTTAGTTTAGCAATGTGGTGCTGAAATAAGTCATAATATACTTCAATGAGTAAATTTAAAAGGGAGAAATGATGATTTTCGATGCCTAATGATGTCTCCATGAATAGCAGTTGTGCTATCTAATGGCTTAGAATTTCCTGAGTTGCCTGGATGTACACCACATCGGGTCACCAATTTTCTAAAGATAGACTGAAAGCCAGTTACAGATGCGTTATTATTCCATCCACCTAGAACAGATATTAAAAAAATGCTTGGACATCAATTGCCTGTTCACAATTAATGATTGGATTATGTTTACCCAGAAAAAATGATGTTTTTTAGAACACAAGCAAAACCTTGCATGCAATTAAGCCAAAAAAGTTATTTAATTAAAAAATGCACAATTGCTTTGACACCACAGTTTTGGAAATTTTTGAAAATTCATTATCTTTGTCTCTTGGTATTCAAAAGTTAATAAAATATACTTCATATTGCATGCATTTTAACCGCTAAGCTCAAGCAAAAAAATTCACTTTTCAACACAGTTGGTCCAACCGACCATCTTAGTTGCCCCTATCAAAGCAAAGTGAAAATACCGAACACCTGAAGGAAAGAGATAAGAGAGTAAGAGAACAAATGAACATGTTAACATAAGTGCATGCAGACTGGGCTTCATGCATAGCTCTAAATGGTCTTGCGAAAATTTATACATTAGCAGATAGTCGAGCACCAACAGTTTCTCCACCAACCCAAATACTGTGTCAATGGCACATACAAGTCCAGTAATACAAACATGTCTGCAAATAACACAAATAGGGACAGGCACATATTAGATCTGAAATATAAGCAAGTAACACTTTCTATGGTAATAGGAGATTTACCTTTTGGTCTTGTACAGAGGTATCCCTTCATTATTCTTTAGGCCTAGCAAATATTGCCGTGTATCTTTCAGAAAAGGAGTGATGACACTGATACCATTTAGATGTAAAGGCTGCTTGTAGCCTTTAGCTATTGCTGATCGACTATTCAGGATGTCAAACAACCGATCAACTCGCTACAGAAAAAGTAATATCAGCAGAACATGGGACGATTGCAGTTACAGTATTTTAAAGAAATAAAACCAAAAGCTGTAACAAACCCTAATGAAGTTGATGGTAGCATCACACTGCTGGAATTTAGAGAGTCCCAACTGTTTCAGCGTATCTAGTGAGTCAGCCACTGAAGCTGACAGCAACTGGGTAGCAAGAGACACCTGAGTAGATGACACAATAAAGATATTAGTTCAACACTCAATCATAACTGCATTGCCAAAGTAGCGCTCTACTAGTAGTAGTAGTAGCAGTAGGCTAGTAGTAGTAGTAGCAGTAGGCTAGTAGTAGTAGTAGGCTAGTAGTAGTAGTAGCAGTAGGCTAGTAGTAGTAGTAGCAGTAGGCTAGTAGTAGTAGTAGCAGTAGGCTAGTAGTAGTAGTAGCAGTAGGCTAGTAGTAGCAGTAGGCTAGTAGTAGCAGTAGGCTAGTAGTAGTAGTAGCAGTAGGCTAGTAGTAGCAGTAGGCTAGTAGTAGTAGTAGCAGTAGGCTAGTACTAGTAGTAGCAGTAGGCTAGTACTAGTAGTAGCAGTAGGCTAGTAGTAGTAGTAGCAGTAGGCTAGTACTAGTAGTAGCAGTAGGCTAGTACTAGTAGTAGCAGTAGGCTAGTAGTAGTAGTAGCAGTAGGCTAGTAGTAGTAGTAGCAGTAGGCTAGTAGTAGTAGTAGCAGTAGGCTAGTAGTAGCAGTAGGCTAGTAGTAGCAGTAGGCTAGTAGTAGTAGTAGCAGTAGGCTAGTAGTAGCAGTAGGCTAGTAGTAGTAGTAGCAGTAGGCTAGTACTAGTAGTAGCAGTAGGCTAGTACTAGTAGTAGCAGTAGGCTAGTAGTAGTAGTAGCAGTAGGCTAGTACTAGTAGTAGCAGTAGGCTAGTACTAGTAGTAGCAGTAGGCTAGTAGTAGTAGTAGCAGTAGGCTAGTAGTAGTAGTAGTACCATCATACTGATACTGTAAGTATAACATTAGCCATTAGCCTTAGGCTTAGCTATTAGTATTAGTATTACTACTACTAGTAGTAGTAGTAGACAGTAGTAGTACTAGTACTAGTAGTAGAGTACTACTAGCACTACTACTAGTACTACTAGTAGGCAGCAGCACCGCTACCACAACTATTAAGCCTACTGTTACGCTAGTTCATGTATTACTTTCACTGATTGTTGTAACTAAAGCCATATACTTACTTGTGAAAAGAGTTTTTTTTGTCTCCATGTAACTGCTGTACTCACTGGCTGTACTGGTAGTTGCGGCAATTGTATGCATAACACTGAGACTCAGTGGTCTTGCTTCTTTGACCCTTAGTTTGCTTAGGATACGGAGAATTCGACATGTTTAACGAAGTAGAGGTGATAGAAAACACAATTAAATAAAAATATAGTCGCTTCAGATATAAAGCAGGACAAAAAACAAAGTTTAAAAGTGAGATTCACTCAATCGAAATGATGGACGACCGGCTCTATTTTCTCCCGCTAGAAAAAGAGCATGCTCGGGCTCACAAAGCCAATCGGCAACGAGGTTACATTACAAAGTACAATCGTACCCATTCCAGTTAATAATTATTGAGTTCATTGGAGTAGTTCCTGATAATTGGCCTAGTTCTCTATTGCTAGCTTTTACACACGTTCGGGTGATCACTTTGAATGCTCAAATCTGTACAATTTTATAATGAATAATATTGACTTTAACAGCGTGTCCATTCAAATTGTTTCGTATGTTTCCGCTATCAATAATTTCAAGGAATCCCAAGTAATTGTCGAGCAGCTGTTCTTGTTATCATCGTAAAAAGTAGTCACCGTGAATGTGATTACACCTAGTTATACTGATAGATATTTTTATATATCACTCCATAGGTTTTGTGCCAATAGATGTCACCAGAGTGTTTTGATTTTTAAGAGGTGAGTCACTGATATATTGAAAGACACTCACGGCCACTGCTATTCAATAAATATAATTCATAGTTATTCACATTGTGATTGTCAATGTCAACCCTTGCAGTTGCTACAGTGACAGTCATGAGTCATTCATATGATTCAAGAATTGTTTTTCCGAGTAGTAACTTGTGTATATCACCTTTACTAAATTTTTATTTTATGAACCCTTCAAGTTCAGTATTATTTACAAGTTACAAATCCATGTTCATAGTCAATGTCATAGTCATACTCGTACGGGTGCTAGTACTACTACTAGTAGTAGTAATGATTATGATACGCTAACTTCTAAGTCTATGAAATTTATAGGGCTTGAAGTTTGAGTTTGAATTTTTTCCCAGGTTGAGGTTGAGTTCCAGTTTGGTGGTTTAAAAATAATTTGTATTATAATTATTCAACAAATACTAGTGCCAGTGGTAATAGTACTATCTAGAATTAGTTTTAAGCTGCTATTGTGTAACTTTATATATATTCATTAACATATATTTATATTAATATAAAGGTATTTTTATATCAATATGTTTATGGATTAATATATATAATTGTACGGTATATATGTATATATTACTATATATAGTTTTTTTCAATTTTAGTTTTATTTTTATATAACATAGTATTAACATAGTTAGTTAGCAAAGTGATTATGATAAAAATTAAATTAAAATGAAAATAGTTATCGATGTTTTTAAATTTTTAAATTAAAAAAGTTCATTAACATTAGACTAGTCACTGGTTAGTAGTGATTAGCTTATAGTTGAGAAAATTGCTCTTTAAATATCTCAACACATTCATTAATAATCACTAGATATTTATTTTAAAAAGAATATTGATTAGATAAGGCAAGTGCTTTGATCATACTCTGAAATCAACACGCATGATTTATTTTTGTGTGTCATGATGTGCTTCAACTTAATTCAAAATAGCTTGATATTCTCTGTTTTTGTTATCCTAATGAATTAACTTGTACTGCAATAAAATCGCACAGGAGTATCAATTTCAAGGTCTTGGTTGTGTTTTAACTTCACATTGTTTTCCCATAAGACGTCGTTAAAGTAGGCTCTTGTTTGAGACTCTGGACTGCACCTTATAATGTTCATATCATAACTTGCAACTAGTTGAGCATTTTTCATGTGACTTTTAGACTAGTAAAGTGATAAAATTTTGGCTAGTGATTAACAATGATTGGCGTGTTTTTAGTGACCTCTACCAGACCTCAGTACATTTTGATTTCTCTCAAGTTATTGGCAGTATTTATGGAAATGTATAACATAATTTTATATTGTGGTGCTCACGTGATATGCATAAGGCCGACTTTGTGGAAATTAAATGCCCTCATAAAATGTTATTCACATCATTGATGCATATCTATTAGAGATTTAGTAAAATCAGTGTGTTGCTGCAATCATTCCCTTTGCTTGTTTTGGCTCATTTTATATTCGGTGTTGATGCGTTTGGCACGTTATCCACACGTTATCTGGCAACTCGCTGCAACGTTACGATGCGTCTACATTCTACAATATATAATATTATTATTCACAAGGCTTCAATGTTAGACACGTTTTCTCTAACGTGCTTGTTCATTCGTGCGAATTGATTAGCAACAGACCTGCCAACCGTTTGGTTTAATCGTAAATGATTCTGCTTAATAGCAATCTAAGTCAACATCGTTATTGCTTAACAATTAATATTAGCATGTTATTTTATTTATATTAATCTCTAAAAGTAGTACATCAATATTTTTTTACAAATCGTATAAACATGTTGAAATTAATTAATTAAAAATTGATATATTTTGTCATTTGCTTTGGCCGGTCTGTCCACGGGTTTTCACAGCCAGGGTGAAAAACAACGAATATGTTTAATGTATACACATTAGTTAGTAGAATATTTTACCCTAGCAGCCTTGTGTTGTGTTGAGAGTGTGCATAACATTATATTCTAGAGTCTAGATTGTACGACATGTTAGTTATGTTAACTAGCTGAATACTACTTGGTTATTATAGTATATAGAATATTATATTCTGCCTAGACTGAGAGGTTTAGTTCTACAGACTGGAGTATTCCCCTCCAGACTGTTAGAGCTGCCGAGTAGATGACAGATGAGTCAGCATGAGTCAGACGACTCCCTTCTGGTAGACAGCAAGGATGTAGACAGTCCATTCTACTCCAGATATGAGCCGAAAGAGGTGCTGGGCAGGTGAGTTGAATATTCTAGAACATGCTGACAGCTCTAGCTGCTGCTGCTGTCTCAACAATGACCTCCAGGTGATGTGCTGTAGCAGTTTCCTGTGTATGCTGTAGAGGTCTGTGCAGTGTGGTTAGACGCTGTGTTGATAAGAACACTCACATCTCGTATGCCGTGAAGATCATTGACTTGACGAGGAAGGACAACTTTGATGCCTCCCAGGCGCGAGAGGCGGGATACAACGAGGTGGAGCTGCTCAAGTCGTGCTCCGACCATCCCTATATCAGTACGTAGAGTTGAGTTGCTGTGTGTTTATATGTTGCCATGGTTACGCTATGCTCGCAGCTGATTGGCTACTGTCTTCTCTTGTAGTTCGGCTGCATGAGACGTTCGAGACGGAAGCGTTTCTCTTCCTCATCTTCGAGCTGTGAGTCACTTGTTCATATCCTGTGTCGAGTTGTTGTGTTTCCTGTTAGACTGAGGCCCTGGTATTACGTGGGATTTGTTTCAGGTGTCCTAACGGGGAGTTGTTTGATCTTCTCACTAAAAGAATGAGACTAAGTGAGAAGAGAACTCGGGCTATCATGAAACAGCTGCTGGAGTCACTCGCATTTCTTCATTCTAAAAACATCATGCATCGGGATATAAAGGTACAACATTGTATTATGTTATGTTGTATTATGGTATATTATGTTGTATTATGTTATGTTGTATTATGTTATGTTGTATTATGTTATGTTGTATTATGTTATGTTGTATTATGTTATATTGTATTATGTTATGTTATGTTGTATTATGTTATGTTGTATTATGTTATGTTGTATTATGTTATGTTATGTTACATTATGAAGTGTGGTATCATATATTATATTATATTTGTAAATTCATGTGTAAATCTATTTATAAACGAAACTGTTTCTTTCATGCGCAGTATAATAAGTATATAGTATAGTATACAGTATAATAAGTATACAGTGTAATAAGTATATAGAGTAATAAGTATACAGTGTAATAAGTATACAGTATAATAAGTATACAGTATAATAAGTATACAGTGTAATAAGTATACAGTATAATAAGTATACAGTATAATAAGTATATAGTATAATAAGTATACAGTATTGTGTATATACAGTATAATAAGTATACAGTATAGTATATACAGTATAATATATACAGTGTAATAAGTATATAGTATAGTATATACAGTGTAATAAGTAGAATAAGTATATGAATTGCAGTGTGAGAATATTTTACTTGACGAGGAAATGAATATCAGAGTCTCAGATTTTGGATTTGCTACGAAGTATGATGAAAATATTCACTATAAAGGTACATACGTTACTATATTATATTATGTTAGTATATTACTATATTATATTATGTTATTATATTACTATATTATATTACTATATTATATTATATTAGTATATTACTATATTATATTATATTATATTATGTTATACTATATTATATTATTATATTATATTATTAGTATATATATACTGCACACATACTCCTAGCAACTTTGTGCTAAGGCTATCTACTAACCCCCCCTTCACTGCAGAATTACTAGGTACCCCGGGCTACATCTCCCCGGAGATGCTCAAAGCCAACTCCTACGCCGACCAGCCCAGCTACGGTCTGGCGGTGGACATGTGGTCGTGTGGAGTTGTCTTCTACACTCTCATCTCTGGCTCCGCCCCCTTCTACCACAGGAAAACCGTCTACATGCTGCGGGACATCATGAACGGCAAATACTCCTTCCCGAGTTCCGAGTGGCAGAATATCAGCACTTCCTGTAAGCAGCTGGTGAGTCACCTGACCTTGACCTATGACATCACTGCCTGTGTGTTACCTGCATACTACCTGTCACCTCTGTATACAATTCATATTCCAATCATCTATGTGTTCTCCATTGAGGTATTTTAGTAACTCAAATATACACTCTGTGTTAGAGCGATCTGCACTCTGTGTTGGAGTTATCTGCACTGTATGATTGCTGATTGGTTTTCTCTCTATGAACTGGAATAAATGATGTCTGCTGAGTCATGCTGCTGCTTTTACACTCTTAGCTGACATATATTGAGCTTCTCGCCTTTCTTCGCCATTTCGGGTGGCAGGTTTTTGCCTAACCCCAGGTGAACAGGACTTTTCCACCTCACTCGGTCACTTGTGCCATTCTAGTCTAGATCTAGCCAGGGGAGGTTAGCTTTGATTGTGTCGCTCCACGCCCTCTGCTTCCCTCCATCCTCATTTCATATACTCTCCTCATTTCCTCATCTCCTTCGTGTTAACAAACATGGCCATACCATTCCAGCCTCTTTTTTCTCAGGACATCTGTCTGTCATACACTATATTATATATTTATAATGATCCATCGTATTTGAGCATAATATATTACACAGACGTTATAGTTATGTAATATTAAGTTACAAGTATAACAGTATCATATACATTGTGTATCAGTTCCTGTATGCAATACAAGTGAAATGCCGAGACAAGATGTAAAAAGTTACAGTATTCAATGTCACACAAGTATCTCTAAACTCCTCCCTCTATCACTAACTGTGTGTGTCACTCTGTAGATATCAAGGATGCTGTGTGTGGACCCTGTACGGAGAATCACGGCTAAGGAAGCCTTAGAGCACGAGTTCTTTGCTATAGGAGAAGTGGATAGCCAGAAGACTGTGTTACAGAAACTTAAGGTACGGGGGGGGGGGTGTCGGCACCTAAATTCATACAAGTGCTGAACTAAGTTCCTTGTCTAGTTTTAAGTCTAGTTATATGCTAAACTAATGAAAGTCTGACCCCAGCATCAGCACGATGTGGAAGTTAATGCAACAAATCAATTATTGGGAGAACACAACTTCCAAATAATTTGTTTTATTTCCATTTGTACTGTTGCTATGGGTTACTGGTGGTTGTACAATTTCATGTTGAATAAATTTTGTCTTTTTTATTTTTTGTAGTGTGTGATCCATGCAATTAGATTCATAACCAGACTGAGGGTGTTGTCCACTACCAACCCACCCATATACTTATCACAACTCAAGTCCCAGCCCTATAGTTATAAACCTCTAAGGCAGTTGATTGACGAATCAGCATTCAGTATTTACGGTCATTGGGTGAAGCATTCAGATCAGCAAGGTCAAGCCCCCATGTTTGAGTATCATCTGAAACCTCACCGGGCCTCATCTCACCGCCATCGAATGCTTTCTGGGCAGGAAGAGGGTCACTGAGCGACCTGAGAATGACCTTCAAGTGGTTGTGACCTCAGAATGACCTTCCCGTGGTTGTGACTGGCAAATGACCTTCAGGTGGTTCTAGAGGGCGTGTTTGACTTCACCAAAGTATGAAATGAAGAGATGTGAAGCTGCAGGCTCTGAGTCATGGATTGATGATACGAATTTGGATGATTTTAGAACAATTGAATAAAAAATAAGATGTGGAATAAAATTTAGCTTGGGGTTCACCCTTTATGATATAAATATTTGGGTTGCTTGTATGCCAAAGCTTCTGTAGTCACTGAGAAGAAATGTTGGGAAAAGAGGCTACATGTATATACGTTCATTAGTGTCGTAACTCCAAATACATAACTCGTCCCAACCCACTAGGCATTGTTTTGACTTAGTCCAAGATTATTCATTTTATCCAACTTTTCATACGTTATATTTTGTACATATTTGAATCAAATTCAGCGAAGATTCTATAGATTTATGCTTGTAGTTTATTGCCACATAATACTCATCTTAGTCTTTTTGGACACAAACTTTATAAGATTACTTGCTGTATTTATAAAAAGATGTCTTTAGGAGAATGTAGAACATAATAAATGTTACACATCATGTTGCACACTTACAGGGGTCAATATCTATCAACTTAAACCATACTTAGAAATTTATAATCTAGGTATCATGGTACAAGAGGACACTAAAGGGCCCATAAACAGGTTATTTAGGTTTCTGTGATGCATTATGGGTAACTCATTCTTCTAGCTGGTGGATTTAGTAAGCCAACTTTCTGTATTCAATATAATATTATAAACAGGAATTCCTAACAGAAACATTGTGGGTTATATTACAGATACCGCATTTGCTGTGGTGTACAATTTATTAAATATATTATAAGAATATATAGTACAGTCTTGGGACATGATAAATACAAACATTCAGTATACATTGATAAAAAAATTGTTCACAATAAACCAACAATGTAAACTACACTCTTCCATTAATGTGAATATAACCTAATAAAATACTATAAGCACCTTTTTACAATAAAGCATTGAGTATTGGATAGTTACTTAGTACGAGACTGGTGGAAATGCCATGATTTGGGAGTTATTCCCTCTATTTTTATTACTAAAATAATGCAATATAATAAATTATATTATAGTAAATAATGATGAGAATAAAATATACTAGACAAGAGACATCATTGTGAGGCACTGTAGACGTCATGGTAACTCTCTCCTGGCACAGTCAGCTAAGTCTAGTGACATGTTATTGAGCATTACTTATGTTAGTACTTAGAGTCTTAGACATGGTAGAGGGACTTCTAAACAGAGCCAGTCATGTGATCGGGAGATATTCAGCCAACATAACTATCACCATGGTGACATCACAACTGTTGCCCTGGTGACATCACAGAGTGCCAGATTCCATGAGCCCGTCCAGCTGCTTGGATATTTTAGACATCAGAGGTGAATAGTTAGTGTCAGGTTTAAACACGGCCTCTAGGAAAGACTGGTCTCCGAGTAAAGCAAACACTCGGTCAACTTTTCCTTTGGTTTTCTCTGTCGTATGCCGAGCTAGAATCTGCTGCAGGAGAGTGGAACATTCCAGAAACAACTTAGACAAGTACTGACTGTCAAACGTGAAATCCACTTCCACAAACGAGGTGATTGTCATGATCAAAGTTCTAAACTTCTTTTTAAAATCACTGATGAGAGAAATCTCTTCGCTGTTGAACTGATCATTTCGGTAAGCAATGGCTATCTTGATGGTCACTTTGATGATATACTTTATGATTTTCTCGGCATCCTTCTTGTCACTTGTGTACTCCTTCACCAGAGAGTATACGTTGTCGAGGAGTTGTCCCGTCGGCTCGTCTATGAAAACCTTAGCGACAGTTTTACTCGACATCTTGCTGGCCAGCTTCTTCTGGACTCGTAGTCCGAGGCCTTTCGAGTTGAAGCCATTTCCGGGCTCCGCAGACACTGGAAAAGAGAATACCAACAGTGATATCTGTACAGGAAGTAGTAACACAGTGGGACAACTCCAAAGAGTTTCAGCATAAAACAGGAAGTTAGTAGTAAGTGGTGATCATTGTGACACTTCCCAACTGATAATACATATCAATAACTGATAATACACATCAATAACTGATAATACACATCAATCAATAGACAATTACACCTTCCTAAGTGCCTCCACTCTCCATTACTGATAAGCACATCTGAAGATAAGGTATGAAGAGCAGAACAGTGACCTGAGTTAACACTTTAATCACCAGAGTAATAAAACTCGGATTAACTTTATTGTCCGGTAAAGGAGTAACTTGTAAATTTCACATCGTCAGGCAAAGGGTGGGTAAGAGTGGGGAGACAACCCTAAGATCTGCTGTTGCTAACTAAACAGTGAACAGTACTAACTGTGCTCTTGTGGCTGCCAACTATTTGTGTAATAATCATCACCATGGCAACGACCCCAGACGTAGTGATATAATCTCTAGTCAGTAGACGAGTACAGTGCTGTGGCTAGTAGTGATTATGTACTAATGTTACTGTATCCAGCTGTGCATACTGATAACTCTACCCCTCCCCTCCTTGATTGACTACATCCACCCTCCTTCACTGAGTACATCCACCCTGAGCTCTACCCCCTCCTTCACTGATACATCCACCCTGCACTCTACACACACATGCAGTCACTTCACTCCAACAGCATCACTCTCAGCGAAACACTTGCAGTATAGAGTTGAGCAGCAAGTCAAACTGAGTTTTCAATATTTTAACTTTTACAAAACTTCACAGAATAACAGTTTTTTCATAATTTCAGACTGAACTTCACAGAATGTAAAGTTATCTGACCATGAAAGAAAGCTGTCACTTTTCAAACCCGACACCAAATTACAGATTGTACACTCAAGCTAAGCAAATTTTTCAGTACAAGAACTTTTCAATTCCACAGCATGAAAGACAGACAAATAAACAGCTAATTTCTTGGGATAAAATCAATGCTAATTGCTACTGTCAAGTTTACATCTTTTAGAATTATGCAGAGTGACAGCAGGCATCATAGAATGTTACATAACATGGATATGGCCAACAAGTAACATTGATTACATCCAAACTAGTGGCTTTGCGTGCTGAGAGGATGACATTCAATGGCTTTCCAGTTGAATTAATTTAAGTTACTCAATTTAAATTCTTTGTAAACAGAAACTGTCAGTTTTAATTATCATCTGGCGCTGTGATTGGACAGCCACCAACACATAAATAACTTTATGCTCTGCGGAGGAGATAAATCAAGTTTTTCATTAAATTAAGGACATTTCCTGGAATATTTTAGAGAAATATTTCATTAAATACAAGGAAGTGACGCTGACTACATGCTGACTACATGCTAGGCAGCGCCTCCTACACTCCATGCTTCAACCCCACAAGCTAAGAGGAAACCTTCAGCCCAGCACTCAACCTGGCATACTCAAGTAACTCTCAAGTAAAACAGATATTAAGCTCTCCCAAAAGTAAAAATTGTGAATTTCTAATCTTATAGTAATTTCATTATAATGACTAGTGAAAAACCAGCTTTTATTGCTGAAACATAAAATCACTCTGAACCTCATCCCAGCAATTCTCTAATCTCTTTGATGTCTTCACACAACTAATCAATTAATTAGAAGAGACAGTGAGAGAGGTCAGTGAGCCCGTGAGAAGTGAGGTAGACATACAGACAGACAGAGAGGGGGAAGTGAGAGTAAAGCTGAACTGATAGTAACCAATGAGCACACAGAGAGAAAGAGAAAGAAAAGGGTTAATACCACCAGCCCTCCTAAGGTTACTGGAACTTTTTCTCTGTGGGAATATTTTTGGTTAGTTTCCATTATTGTCAAAGTGAGTGGAGCCTTTGGTCTAATATTAAATTATATTTTAGGTTATTAGAATTAGGCCAACTCAAAACTATAAACTGGTTTGTAATTTAACAAATTTCAGGCATATTTAAACAATAACACTTGAGGAATGATTAAAACAGCTGACTTAAGGACTTGACCAAAGAATCTCAAGTGCAAGACTTGAGATTTGAAGTGTTTACAGGCAACAGTGTGACTTGGAGTTTAGCAAAGTAAACCCTGCAGAGGGCTGGTGGTATTTCAATTCACTAAATCTGTTTGTGTCAATCAAATGAGGACAAAGGAGTAACTGAAAGTGAATGTGTTGGGGCTAGGTGTACCTTTCTTGTCTTTGTGCTTGCTCATCTGTGATTCTAAACTTTATAAAGGAAGTAGTAAATAACAGTGAAAGGTTACAAAGCAGATTAAATGCTTTCATTCAACAACTCCAACACAAAGTAACTACAACTCAGTAACTTCTTTAAATTTAAATTTCCAGAGTTGAATAAAAAGAGATGTTTCAGAAGTCAAGTCCAGTTAAATTTTGTCGAAACAACAACAATTTCATCAATTTCTTAAACTAAAAAACAGCATTTTTAACAAAGTTAAAGATAAATTTCACCAAATTAATGTTTCAAGAAAAATATATAATTTGCAAGTTGAAAATAGACTGATGTTGTTGAAAGTAGAAGTAAAGGAGATAAAGGAAGACTTACTTTTAGTGAAGAAGTAGAAACACCATTCATTCACCAACTGTTGAAGTCCTGGGAGACTGAAGTGAAGACTGTGAGGGGCGGAGACTGAGTGCCCGCAATGTAAAACTCACTGGATGATGAACTCAGGCTACAAACACAGAATTACAGACATTACAACTAGCTTGCTATAAAACTGAGGCTATTACTAGAGGAAATGCTGCCTTTAGACCTGCTGTTGGTAACTTGCTGCCGCTGCTTTTGCTCCCGGCAGCAGCATTCTGTCCTCCGTCCCTGCAGCTCACTTCTACTCTACATATTGCTCATGAACTGCTCAAGTGATCCTCAGAAAAGTCCAGATGACTTATTACACACATAAGAGGGGCTCGAGTGAACACAAAGCACTGCTGTTACCTTTACAGACCCCAGTAACTGTCAGTATGTATTATACACTGTTTAATATGTGCTCCTTAGAAGTCATCAATGATTATGAGATATTCTGGAATCTTCTAAATGATCCTCAAATCTATGAGTGGATTATTCAAAGTAGGAGGAAACTTTAGCCAGTTGTAAAATGTTTATAACTCATCAATTGCGTTTAGATGACATTTCAACTCGATATCAGCTGGAGCCAAAGCTAAGTGAAATATACACTTCATATTTCTCAACCTCTACAGTTACAATTAATATGGAAAGTTTTCTAATCAGTTATTTGAATTCTAAGATTTTCTGTGAGGAAACTTTGCTCAAGAATTCCTTCTAGAACTGACTGGTTATGTTTGGAGCAGAGTAATAGTCTGGTAGTCAGTTCTAATGAGGGATAGTAATAAGTTATAAACTAGCTGTATATTATATAGGGCAGGAAATGTGAAATTATTATGATTATATGGGGTAGGGGAGGTGAATATTATGATTATATGGGTAGACTGGTAGGTGTGACATATGAAGGAAATGGTGTCTAGTAATAAAATATAATGGTATGTTATTATGCTGTACATATCTGTGGTGTTATATCTGTAGTTATAAAAGGAGATAAGAGTGTGTGTTATAGTGTAGTATATACCGTAGGAATGCTTGTATGTCAGTTGGTGTCAGTTAGCTGTGTGCTAATGAATCTAACAGTCACTGTAATAGAGTGAGCTGTTTAGCAGGCAGGAAACAGAATGAATTGTTTACCACACCACGACCTTACAGATTACCATAATCAGTGTGAATCAACTGTATTAGTAAGGATAACTCAATCCTATCTTTACATACAGTTGCTAGAAGGAAAGTGTGTAAGGGGGAACTAGCAGTACATAAAGTGTTTACATAAGGTTGATATTACTGCTGTACAGTACAAGCTACTGTGTTTAGTTTAGTCTCTGTTCAAACAGATACCTGCTGGGGGGACACGAATTCAGTATCAGATAAACTTAAACAAACAAAGCTATTATATAATAATACACTTCTATTTATAGCTCCTACTTAACACGGGATCAGCTGTTGGGTCTGAGGTAACAGCTGATGCTGCCTTACCTCCTACGAGGCTTTGCAAGAAGTAGAGATGATACTATGTTGAGTTTTGACTGGTTGAGTGTTGTAAAGTTGGGAGTGGATAAGAGTCTATGATAGTGTGGGGGTGTGGGTGGTGGGGAAGGGGAGCAAACAGCAAAATGCTAGTATAGGGAGGCAGTTGGAAGATTCACACAGCATGTTAAATGTTTAAAATATTTGCGTAAAAGAGCAAGTTTTTAAGAAAGGCACAACATGGACCGGCCATCAATAACATTAAACATAACAAGATAATAGATGTATAATTAATACAAGTTGGTACTGATTTCAGCTAACAACTGGTTCCCAGAATAGCTCTGGAATTAGTAATTACTTGTATTCACAGAGAGAAACATCTTCATACTATCCAGTGACAGTTGATTGGAGCAGTTACAGTATACAAGGGCACTTGCTAAAAGCTGGCAGTAAGGGCACCTGCTGTGAGCTGGCAGGTCAACATTTGCAAAGAGTTTTATTAACTGCATGACCTGCAGACTAGAAATCCCGACCCCTTCAGTCACAAATACACCCAAGTTACACAGACTATAAGTATGAACAGCTGTGACCACGTGACTGTGACAATGTTATCACATGACTGTGACCACGTGACTGCGACAATGTTATCACATGACTGTGACCATGGTCTAACCATCATGGTCACAGATCTTCAAAAAGTCTAAAGTTTTGTGACACAACATATTATGTGGTTATGGAGAAGTATCTTCTACACACATTTCTATTAGTAATCACTGCCTAGCAACAAGTACAACATTTATGAATATGAATTATGATCCTACTGATGGAAATTCAATGACTAGCTCTCTGAATTCAAAAATTATTTCTATAACAACAAGCAGCACATGGAGAGTATAATACTCGTATTGAAGTAGTCCCCAACAGCAACCATAGAGCTTGAGATTAATCTTATAATCATACTGATACTCATAATCATACTCGTATTGACAGTCAAAATAGAAGTTCAGCAGGTTATATTTTATTCTATTGTAACTTATAAGCCTCAGGCTAAAGTTAAGACAATAACAAGATATTTGAAATTCTATTTCTTGTGAATACCAATATGGTAGATAGACAAAAGTAAAGTATCCACCCCTGCCAGAACCCCTAATCTGAGCAGACTAAGCTCTTAGTCTCTCACGATGTTGACAACATGGTGAGAGAGCCTCTGCTTGGAGCAATTATCACTATGATGACCGCCTTTCGTGACATTAATAATCCCAACGGAGTTCAACCTTTCCATAACCTGGTCAGAACTCCTTGGCCTCAGGCAGGTATACAGTAAATCAAAATGTAATATTTTCCATAACTTATTCTGTGAAGCTATCCCCCCCCCCCCCCTCCAATTACATACACAATCAGGGAATCACAGTGACAATGCGAACGTTGACAGTCATGGTGATTGCACAACTATAACTAAATCATATCAACTGGACAAACAAAATCTTAAATCCAGTATCCAAGTTGCCACGTGGTTTACAAGGAGTAATATTTCCTACCTTGAGAGGAAGTCAATTGCAGACGAAATGAAAATTCATGACCTGAGAATTCAATAGCACAACGAACTGGAAGGGAGGACTGCCTGTGTTGAAGTAACCTCGCTGGTCTCGCAATCAAGGCCTTCGAGTAACTCAAGCGTGAATCACTAACATTGTCGGCGTGAAAGGAGTAGCGGCTGCGAACAGTTGGCCATTGTTACGAATGCCTTAGCCGACGAATCACAGACAGATTACATGGGATATAGAGGAACGGTTCAATTCGACCTCGTAAATATGTGCGTTGTTTGGGAAACTAGGTTATGCATCTATACTAATTTGACAAAAGCGCATTGTTTACAAATAACTGCGTTATGAACGAATTTATTGACTCATTATTGATAATAATGAAATTTGTCAGTCAGGAATGTTGGTTTATCGAGTATTGAGAGAAATTAATAGCAAATCAAAGACCTGATAAAATATCAGAAGTCAAAACATCCGATATTATGTACCTAACACTGAAAATGCTTGCACTTCAGCTAAAAATTTGTATGATTTGCTGTGCTAACAAGACGGAAAGTAATTGTATTAAAAGGAATAGACTATTGATAATTAGTCAGTCTTTGGCAAATCTTACAAAGTGAAGTAACATGAAATGCGGCAGCATCAGATAAAAATACTGACTTATGATTTTGCATAATGTGGCAGACTACAACACATCAAAATTTATATGATATACAGCACAGAACTTGAAGCTTAGAGAGGAGTAGAAGATGAGGGAAAGCAAACTAATTATACTACCATCAGTGTAAGATCTGAGGCTACAGCTGGTTATTTGAGGTCAAAGGAAGGTTATATTGACCAGTATTAAGGAATAAGTTTAACAGATGTCACCATCCAGGGTACATCAGAGTCCACTGGTTGATATTATTCTGGAGTCAGAGTAGATTAAAGTGAGTGAATGAATGCTTTCAACTCTAGCTAGTGTTCCCCACATACCAGTATACAAGTAGAACATATGAGAGATTTAAAGGGATTATGTTGATGTATGTTCATCTCATTTAGTATAGCATAGTGTGTCATGGTTAATTAATTCATGGCTGGGGAACATGTCTAACAGTAGAGTACTCACTATGAATATAATCCAGAGTATAACTAACTGCATGGAGTGATACTCTGCAGTGTTAAAAGAACACAACCTCTGCATGTGCTCAAACTGGTAGGATGACATAAACATTAAAAAAAATATAATCCAGGTGGGCAAAAGCAGAATAAATAAACTCAATGTATATAGGATATAGATCGTTATAATTTTGCTCAATATGGACAACTGCAACAAAACTTGAAACAGTTCACAGTGAATTTTTAGTTTGATTTAATTTTTTTAAATGAATTTTTACGAAAAAGCATACCAACTGATGTACTTGTTTTTATTTAGAAAATAATAAAGAAAATTAAGAGTTGTGTGCCCGTGCAAAACCAGTAGATCAAAGAGCAAACAACTCCTTATAATATTGCTAGTCGGTGACTTGTATTGTATTTAAACTACTTCGTTACATCTGCTAGCTGTATATCAGAGTTCATTTCCTCAACACGAAACCAACAAGAAATTAGACTAGAAGCCAACATTCTGACATTCTAGGGCATGTGTTTGGTCTTGAGAGAACTAGCGAAATTGAGAGAACGTTAGAGATATTGGGGAAAAAGCGAGAGGTATTGAGAGAAATTGAGAGAAAGTGAGAGAAATCGGGAGATATTGAGAGACAATGTGTAGCATGAAGCAGCGTTGCTGACCTAAACTCGGAGCTATGCTAATATGTAGAGTTATGTGAGGAATTAGAGAAGACCTAGATATACAATGCTATGACTAGAGAGTAGAGAGATGCTAGCTACCATTATATTTCTCACTTCTTGGCATGATATTGACTGCTTTATACCATCAGTGCAAGTTGAAAGTTCTTTGCAAGATTTATCATCTGCATATCAAAAAGGTTAAAGATACCATCTCATCAGTAAAATATTAAATACATATATTATAATATAATGAAATATACTAATTATATTAGAATAGAATGTCATTGTAACATAAATGTTGGCTGCAGCTGTAGAGTGTGATGTATACTTGACACTACATGATGCAACCAGAAGTATGTTAGAAAGTTGAACAACTAGATCAGCTACGGAGTGAGTCAATGCAATATACCAGCAAGTTCAAGGAGAAACTTGTTTTTGTTACTAAATAACCTTTTATACCTGCATACATATATCTCTTGTTATTACTCAGCATGTATAAATCCTGTATCTCAAATTAAATATCTTATTAGATCTTGTTGCAAATAAAAGAGAATATAATTTACATGACGGCCACACGAATTGTCAACATCCCTTAAACTTACTGTAGGAAATGACCGGCAAGTTGGGTGTTTAGTTTGTTCTACACTATGAGGTATATGACCTATGACCTCTGACCTGTGGTCCCATGCCAGTGCTGCTAAATATAGAATCTGAATGCCATTGAAATCCTAACACTAGCCTGTGATTTAGTACTAGTACTGATGGGTGCTACTAGTCAACCAGAGTAGCATGTAATTGAGCTAGGGCTAAGATGAATTATCCAGCTAGAATATAAATTCAGCTGTAAATAAGATAGCCAGGTTTCTAATCCCATGACTAATAATAGAGTATGGGGGGTCTTAATATCCCACCTTACTGAGTTTTATAGAGTCTGTATAACTTTCTATACTGGAGTCTGAGAAGCTCAAGCTATACATGAAGAGAAACTGATATAAATCACAGTACAAGTTGATTCACTCAATATAATGAGATGAAATATACTTTCTACTCAAAGTAAAAATGGAGGAGATTTTGGTAAAGTGAGACAAGCTGATCCCTAAGTGAAGCAAACAGTAACACCTGAGTTATTGCAACGTAATATGTTGAGTCAGATTATACTTCCCAACTCGATCATGTTGCTGGTAAGATGAAGGTTTGGTTTACTTTTAGCTTTTGCAGTTGAAACAATAGTTATGACCTTTGTCACAAATCAACAAATGTCCAATAGTAAAGGTATGCACACAAATACTATAGTATTATAATGATATAACTATTACATTCTAATCCAGTATAAATATGAGTTAAAAGATATTATTTGTAATAGCCCATCACTAAAAGGTACTAAAATGAGCCAGGTGATTATTACAGTGGAGTACAGGTTTTTATGCTTTCAATGTCAGTATGATTATGATAGATTCCATCCCAGTGTGATGGTAAGGGTATTTGAATAGTTAAAGAATTGTGCTTCTTACCATAGCATGTTTAAGGGCTTATGCTTGGGGTACAATAATAATATAAACTGTGACTTGATCCCTGACATCATGATCATCATTAGAATTTAAACTCACAACCCATTACTTAAACTTGCATTTAAAACACATGCAGAAATAAAGTACATTATTTCATACTATAACTATAAGTATAAGTCTTGTGATAACTATCAACTTCAAAATACTCACTAATAAATATAAAAATAATTATAGATGTACCTCGAAGTCAATACAATCATAATGCAAACTGAAATACTAACAGTAACAGTTAAAACTAAACCGTAAACTGAAACGTACAAGTAAAACCACACTTACCGTAAGTGAGTGCAGAATGATAATCGCAAACAGTTTGAGTTCCTAAAGATGAATCACAGATGAAGATCACTATGACTATAATTGGAATTGGCGATCACTGTATTAGCATCGGCTACCGGTGGTAAAAACAGTAGAGCTAAAAATCTATAACTAATAAGTATAACTATAAGTATAAAACTGTTAGTTTGAGTGTCTGCTCAGAGCTGCTGTCAGTACTAACAGTAACTAGTGCTACTGACTCTCACTCTGAAACCTGAGAATGAGTACGGTCACTGTAAAATTGAATTTGAACTTATCAGAGGTACTAAAAAACTAAATTTTTCACCTAATGTGCGAAAAACAATTGAGTTAAATTCACTGTGACCTTCTTACAGAGCGTTACGAAACTAATAACTCTCAGTAAATGTAACAATTTTTTGAATATTACTGATTTTTTGCATGATTATTATAATATACAAATAAATGCACATGTGGACGTTACTGGAAAATAACCTTCACCTTAAAAATGAAAGTACGAATGTGTCCAATAGCAGCGCACACCGATCAGTATTGGCTTTTAATCACAATTGGATAAATTTATTGGCTAGTGCAAAAGACGGTAGGTTTTCCAGCATGATTAGCTGCTGAATGCACCTCAGTGATCAGTCAACTAGACGTAAACTGCAAGTTATGTAATTTTCCCAACCCAACGTTTGGATAAGTTTGGCTGAAAAGTTCCGTTTTCAGCTAAAATCTCATCCCTAATGTGTTAAGACTTGTTGG